>CAUYQG010045214.1:0-13369 GCA_963574415.1 Tarsius wallacei | reverse complement strand
GTGGCTGAGAACCGGGTGGATCAGTGTAGTCAGCAAGGGAACCCAGATCTCCACAAGGTGGTATCCGAGGGCCTCCACAGGCAGCGGCTGGTGGCTCAGGTCGGGTGAGACATTGTAGCTGGGGAGGGAGCTGGGATCTCCGCAAGGCCGGGGCCGGGGCCGCCTATAGTAGAGCAGCAGCAGCCCGGGGGAGGGGGCACAATAGCTGGCCTTGTGTGGGACCGAGGGTCTCCAGGCCTTGGACTGGTGTGGCTGGTGGGGGAAGGAGAGTAAGAGTCCTTTTGGGAACTCACATTCAGAGAATCTCACAGTTCCACCTATGCCATCGCCATCTTACTAGAACTCCCAACCTGAGCATTTTTAAAAAGCAGTTAAAAAAATTTAAAAATAAAAAAAGCAGTTAAGTATAATTTAATACATAATGATGTAAAGGTGCAGTCTTTATGAGTTACTAAATTTTGGCTAATAAAGGTAGCACTTATTCTGTGATAGGCAAATTATATATAATTTTATTTAGCTTTTAAAATAGTCTCATATGTTAATCACCCTAATCTTCATTTACACATGGGGATACTGAGTCTCACAGAGTAAAGCAGGCTGGGCTCAGTGGCTCAACCTGTAATCCCAGCACTTTGGGTGCCGAGGCAAGTGGATTGCCTGAGCCCGTGGGTTCGAGACCAGCCTGGGCAACTTGGCGAGACCTCATCTCTACAATAAATTAAAAAATTAGCCAAGCGTAGTAGCACATGCCTGTAGTTCCAGCTACTTGGAAGACTGAGGCAGAAGGATCACGGGAGCCCAGCATAAGGTGACAGAGCAAGACTTCAACTCAAAAAAAAAAAAAAAGTAAAGCAACTGTTCCATGGTCATATAGCAAGCCAAAGTGGGAAGTCAGGTGACTAGCACCAGCATCCATGTTCTTACTCAAGAATTCCTCACATAGGATTTTGAGAAATAGAAGCTTTAAACAGCTGTCTGGAAGGTAATACTTTCTGAATATATACATGTGAAGTTCAAGTCCCCTATAACTTCATTGTCATCAAAAGAAATGCATGAATTGAAAGACTAGATCTGTCAGATAGCCTTGATTCTACAATACATATTTTTAAGCTCTGGCATTTTCCAAAACTGAATTTTGTCTTGGAATCAAAGTCAAAGAAAACTTCCCATTTCCAGGCAGAGGATTTCCTCGGCATTTAAGATCTTATCTAGTATAAGGGGCATCTGTTCATCTGATTATTGTCTTGGCAACACATGTGGCTAGATTTCATCTAAAATTTGCATGACTAATTATAAGGTCAAATATTCCTAAAATATTTCATTTTCATTAAAATGCAACATTGAAGCAAAAAGCACCTCAGTTTCCCTACCTATGAGAAGGTTACAGGATAATTTTCATCTAGTTGCTATAAAGATTAAATGTAAAGATCCAGACCATTGCTGAGTACAAAACAGGCACTCAGGAAATGTTGGCTGTTTTATGACAACCCTACATATGAGGAAGAAGAGGCAGATGCAGAAAGCACAGAAAACAGCAGCAGATTATAAAGTTAAGAGAGAGAAGAAATCATACTTCAATAGAGGAACGACTTGCTTAACTTCTTACATGGCAACCACCAAGTACGGGACCTAGAAATTGATGATACTTCCAAGGAAATAAAGTGGTGTCATATTGTCACTGAAACATATGCGAAAATATCCTAATGTACTTTCAAACTCTTGTGGCTTAAAGCGCAACTCACATTGCCCCCTCTGTCCAAAGATCTTACTCCCTTCTTCCAAAGAGTTGGCAACTGCACCATTCCAAAAACCAGGAGCTTGATACCATTTGTAAAGGACTGAACAGCACCTCTGCCCAATTCATGTCCTGCTCAGGATGTGACCTTATTTGGAAACAGAGTCTTTGCAGATATAATTAAATACAGATTAAATTAAATTAATAAACTTAAATTAATAATATAGATATAATTAAGATGAAGCCATACTAATTAGAGTGAGCTCTAATTCCTGTGACTGGTGTCCTTATAAAAAGAGAAGGGAACACACAACACACAGAGGCACAGGAAAGAAGGCCACGTGAAGACAGGGACAGATCAGAGTGGTGCATCTACAAGCCAAGAATCGCCAAGGATTGCCAAGGAATGCCAAGGATCATCAAGGATTGCCAAGGGATGCCAAAGATCACCAAGGATGGCCAAGGAACTCCAAGGGTCGTCAAGGTTTGCCAAGAAACACCAAGGATCGCCAAGGAACACCAAGGATCACAAAGGATTGCCAAGAATCATGAAGGATTACCAAGGATCACCAAGGAATGCCAAGGATCACCAAGGATTGCCAAGGGATGCCAAGGATTGCCAAGGATGGCCAAGGAACTCCAAGGGTCATCAAGGTTTGCCAAGGAACACCAAGGATCACAAAGGATCACAAAGGATTGCCAAGAATCATGAAGGATTACCAAGGATCACCAAGGATCGCCAAGGATGGCCAAGGAACTCCAAGGGTCGTCAAGGTTTGCCAAGGAACACCAAGGATCACCAAGGATCACCAAGGAACACCAAGGATCACAAGGGATTGCCAAGAATCATGAAGGATTACCAAGGATAACCAAGGAATGCCAAGGATCGCCAAGTATTGCCTAAAGCCTCCAGAAGCAGGAAAAGGCAAGAAAGTCTTCCTCTCTGGAGGATTCACAGGGAGCACACCTTGATTTCAGACTTCTCGCCTCCACAACTCTGAGAGAACAAATTGCTGCTGTTTTAAGCCACCAGGTTTGTGGTATTTTGTTACAGCAACCCTAGCAAACCGACGTACCACCACTGTGTGTTCATTATGTGTTCGTTGGTGCCCTCCTAAAAGCTGTCTTCTATCTCGGTGATTCCTCCAACTCCTCCCCCTGCGGGCCTCTGACTTCTCCTGATCTCACTAACCAGCTCTCTTCTCAACCACTGAAACCTATTGGATCTATCCTTCACAATTTGGCAACAGATCATAAGATCTGGAAGGGCAGAGCCATATCTGATAGCTGTATACCGCCCCGAGTCGAGCACTCAGTAGGCGCCCAGCAAAAGGGCCAAAGTCCAAAGCACAGGCTGAATAAGAGTACAAGATTCCGGTAGCACCTGTCTGTGCCTTAATTGCCTCATGTGTACAGCCAAGATAATGGCAGTGTTTATAAGATTTTAAGAGACTGAGTTAATACTGTAAAGCACCTAGAACAGTTCCTAGCATATAGTTAGTGACTGAATAATACTTGGTGCCATTATATTAATTGTAATTTTTACTATATCCAGAAGGAAATTCATATTACAATTATTCTATTTAAGACTGCATACAGACAAATGGGTAGAAAAAAGCCATAAATGAACGAAGAAAGCATAAAGAATTAGTCAAATATTTTGCTCTTGAAAAACACCAGTCCATTTCTATAAAAATTAGTATAATAACCAATTTGCTTCTATAGAAATGTGTTTTGAAGAACTATCTAAACATTTCTTTTTCTAAGAGTAACCCTGCCCTTCTCAGAAGTTATTAAGCAAACTCCAATTTATCTTTATATGACTTTTGCTTAAACCTGAACCCCTGTCTTCATCGGGAATTGTCCTTCTCTGAGATATTTTCCTCTCTTCTCCTCCAGCAAATTCTGGTCTTTCCTTTTGACCTAAATTCCCACCTATGACATAGTTGCTTTCCTGGTACTCAAGCCCATCCTAATTATCTCTTCCTGTGACATTCCCTAATATATCATAACCCATAATTCAGCACACAGCACTGATCATTTATAATGTCTCCTATGCATATATTATCTTTTCCTAAGACTGAAAGTTTAAGAGGACAATCATTACTTCACAACTTAGCAAAATATTGACTGTAAAATTCATTCTCTTGATTACATGTGTATGTTTTAATCTGCATTTCTCACATAATTATAAAAATTTTAATACAGGCAAAATGCTCGTTCATTGTAGTAACCCCGTAGGTCATTTAAACAAGCTTTCCTTTTAAAATAAAAAATGAGGAGGAGGTAATTTACTTCTGCATCTGCTCCAAATAAAAATTCTCTTTTATAATATATTCAGTGTGATAATTTGCTATTTCATAGCTATGTTGACAAAAAAGTGATGAGAAAAATGAAGTTGTGAGAAGAATCTCTTTCATTTTCAAACTTTCTTTTTAGAAAGTTTCAGAGAGGTAAAATCATTTAGGCTAAAAGGGAAGAATTCAGATAGATAAAAGCAATTAAGTTAAACTTTCATGTTATGAGGATGTGAGGTTAAAATTCTTCAGAAAGCAGCCAGGTTGGCTATAAGAAAGAATTTCATAAAGGTGTAAATTTATAAAATGTAAAACCAAAAGAGAAAGAGGAAAGGATTTCTCTTTTTGAGAACTATTGAAAAGAGTAACTATCTGAACAGATAGTTTGTGGTGCCTAAAAACCTGGATATTGATAATAGAGGCTATCCTAGAAGTCCTGAAATCAGTTTGAAATAAACATATATTAAACACATTTGCTTTAAATAAAACTATCATCTGTGATTTTACTCCTGCTGTTTTTCCTCAGAGAGTGATGATTATAATCAATTCTTTAACCTTTTTAATTACAGGCAAATGGGCAACTTAATTACACATCATGGGACAAAGTATAGTGAGAGCAGCTGCAGGGGTTGAGATTCAGGTAACAAAGACATTGCAAAAAAAGAAAGGAAAATACTCACCAAACCAAATAAATACAATTCTAAGAAAACACAGACAAGTAGAGAGGGAAAGTACCCACCTATGTTTGTTTAATTTGATATTTTAATTAATTAACATAGAAAACTCAAAGTGTCTCAAATCATAACTAAATTTGAAATTGAAAGAACGCTTCCCTTCCCTATAATACAAACTTTGTGCCAACAGGAAGGCTGTTATGCTACTTGTCCTGTCCTCTTCCATGAGTGCAGCCTTTGGGACTGGTGATACAACCAAAGACAACTTGGGTATGCGGAAGCCACATCCAACCAGAACCCAGGGAGGAAACATAAAAGCTTTCTCTCTTAGTGAAAGTGAAACAGAGAATACAGAAGCCACACTCTTAGTCTCAGCGTTTTACTCATTGGACAACCTTTGAATCTATATCGACTAGGAGTGGCATTATCAGTCTTTCATCAGGATTGCATACATATTATGCATGAAGCACAGCACTAAGTTCTGGAGACACGGCTGTGTACAAGTACCTGTCATGTACCAAGCAAAGCACTACGTAAGGAGATGCAACTGTGTATAAATACCTGCTATGCACCAAGCAAAGCACTAAGTTCTAGAGATTTCACTGTGTACAAGTGGAAGGACTGGCCGAGCTGCGAGCACAGTGCCTTCGTTCATGTGAACACGAGGGATGGCAGAATCTATGGGCTGGATGCTCACAGGTTAGTTGATCGGTTGGTGCAGAGATGAGCATGTTCTCTTCAGCTTCCCTCTGTTTTCTCCGTGAAATGGAAAGCAAAATCATCAGTTTCAGAGGACAAGAGGGAAGAAAGAATTGGAGGTTTCAGGAGAGAGGAGGAAATGAAGCCTGGCAGCAGACAGTGCCCAGAGCCCACGTGGCCATGAATTAATGAGGAATTGCTTGGCATAATTGAGTGCTTTCTTCTCCAGCCACATTCAGCTGTTCAGCAGCGAGCACAGACCAGAGAGTCAGATTTAACCAGAATCTGGGTTTTACTGATCTACAAATGGAGAGAGGAATCCACAGTCCACATAAAACAGAAGTATTCCTTAAATGAAAGGCAGTAGTTCTAACATTTTGTGTAGATTCCCTCAACTATAAATATTCATTAAAATTTGGCCAGGTGCAGTGGGCACACCTATAAGCCCAGCACTTTGGGAGGCTGAGGCAAGAGGATTACTTAAGGCCAGGAGTTTGAAACCCTAGGCAACACAGTGAGACCTAGTCTCTACACAAGATTTTTTTGTAATTAGCCAGTCATGGTGGGGTGCAACTGCAGTTTTAGACACTGAGGAGGCTGAAGCAGGAGGATCACTTGAGTCCAGGTCAAGGCTGCAGTGAGCTGCACTCCAGCCTGGGTGACAAAGCAAGACCTTGTCACTATTAGATAAATAAATAAAAGCAGATTTATTTATTTATTAAAATCCATGTATGTATGCTTTTATTTATGCTTATTTTTTGGTTTTGTCAACAGAGAGAGGTTTTCTAATGATCAGAAATGTATTTGGGAATAACAGGATTATAATCCACGTTATATGTGTCAAGGTAGACCAAGGACATATCCCAGGAGGTGGAAGCAAAGGGATAGTTTTCAAAGGCAAAAAGAAAAATACAAGCTGTTCTGAAACAAAGAGAACATAGGTAAGGGGTTTATCCTGGAGTTGACGTCATATTATTAGTGGAGACAGTGTGCCAGGCAAGTGTTTTGCATAAGCATGTAGCTGTCTTTGTGCGACTCACATAGCAAGCTTCAGTTTGGAGAAATTTATTATGATAGTTCCTGTTATCAGGGAAATCATGCATGAGAGCACCCCCACCTCGTAGCCTTCCTGGACTCTGTTTTGCAAGGGTTTGACGCAAGAGACTCCATTTTCATTCTGACCAGTTTCACAGGTTAAATTAATTCACATCCATAGATAGATAATCTACATACACAGGTGATAGATGGATGGTAGATAGATTACATAGCTATGAAAGATAGGTAGATAGATAGATACTTTGTAATGTAGGAGGAAACTAATTTTGTTTATACCCAAAAAAAAGCATCTGAGGAAAAAGACAAGTACAAGAAATAAAATATTCTGCTTTTAAATTAAATAGAAATTTGGGGACAAAGAGCAGTCATACTGTTTTATAGAGAAATTAGTAAGTCCCGTGTGATTCAGCTCCACATATGTGAGATGTTAAAGTAATCTCTCATCTAATTCAGTATTGGCGGAAAGTTGGGACCACAAGTGAACTTGATAAAGCACAAAAACCTTGAGCATGTCAACAGTCTTTCAATTAAGAGTGAAATGGCAGTTAGTGATCATCTTATGCAGCTCTTACACCAAGAGGACATTATTTTTCCTTGGGGTTACATGTTTAATATTTATAAAATTCTGCTCATCCAAAAGAAAATAAAGGTTATTGGACGAGATGATATCTAGGTTCACTTTCAGCTCTAACATTTTACGAAACTAAGGTTTTCCAGGAGAAAAAGCACAAGAAATTAACCTGTGACCCCTTATTCCCAGCCTAAAAGCGACAAACGGAATATACGCCAGCTCGGGTTTATGGCTACATCCTTAACTGCCCTTTACTCCCACAGGGATGGAAGTCTTAATGGAGAAAGAGCAACCCTCCAGCTACCCTAGTGAGCTTGTTTAAACTGATTAGCCCTAAGTGAAAAGGGCACCAGGAGGCACATGGCTGGAAGCTCTCCAAAAGAGGGGCTCCTTGGATAAAGTCACACAGCCATGGGAACTGTAGACTCTGCTGTCCCAACTGCCTGTCTCTGCATTGCGAGTATACTCCCCAAGGCTTGAGTGATTGAGTGAATATGAACACCACTTTCTAAAAGGTTAATTGTGTGGTACACAGATGAATGTTGTATCACTGGCTCTTTGTTTATCTTGGAATTTGAACACCACTTAAAATATATATATATAAAGCTGTATATTTTCCATGACTAATTAACAAAAAAAGTTGATTAAAAGCCACACACTTCATCTACTCAACACAGCATCTGGACGAAGGATTTAAGAATTAGCATAGTTTCCAGGTGAAATGAAACAGATCCTTTACGGAAAGCCATCTTATACAGCTACAATATTTACAACACTTTTATCAGGACACTAAAACAGAAGCAGATGCTTCTCTATAATTCCAAAATATTAGTTACACATGGTATCATGCATTTCAGAAAACAAAATAATAATAGATGGTCATAGAAGGACAGAGCGGTTTTCTCTTGTAGTTGGATATAGAACAGATCCCAAATATTTTTGAAGTTAAACTTAATACAGATGGGACAATTCCAAATGTGTTGCGAAGTAAATAGCACACCAGGGAATTAAGAGAAAGTGCTCAATTTTTTGCAAATATCAGCTTTGCAGGGATGGCATAACACACTCCTAATACTCCTTCTTAATAAGTAAGAGTTATTTAAAGCATTGCTAATGCATCTGTACTCAGAATGTTCTTGTTGATGTACTTATGCTATTCATATTTAAAAGCCTACTCTAAATCTGCTTTGTGGGCTCACACTGTGGAACAGCCTTGTAGCTATGACTGAGGGGAGGAAGGGTTGGCACCGTTTTTGTAGGCACTTGACTCCAGTACTTATCTGTGCAACACAAACCGAAAAACTCCTCTGTGCCTGGCACTGTGCTAAGCAGAGCAGATACAAAGACAAAGGTCTGTGTCCTGTGTAATTTAGAAGAGCACATGTGCAGGGGGCAAGGTGACCTCTCATCAAACTCCCTAGGAGCGAAAAACGGGACCAGAAGTGAACTTAGAAATTCACAGAACTCTTGGGCACACCAATAGTCTTTCCACACATTGCGAAATGGAAATTTGTGAACTCGATTGACTAGTAGGGAAAAACAGCTCTAAACAGAAATAAGCACACAATAATGTGATAAGGACCTTATTTCCAGTATGTCTCAGTTACCATGAGTGCAGAGGCCACGCAACTAAGACATCCTGGAGTGGGATACGGCTTCACCAAGAAGGACGTGACATTCAAACTGCGTTTGGAAGGATGAAGGAGAATAGCGTAGAAGAAGGCGACAGACACCATGTAAGTAAAAGCACAGCTTGAAAGAACATGACACAGGCTACCTCATAAAACCTTGCCAAAACTTTGATCTACCTGTCGGAGGCAAACCAACAAGAAAAAAAAAAAAATAGAAAAAACTTGGCGCATACATGCCGTTTCTTTTTTTTTTTTTTTTTTTAGTTGGAGTCTCACTCTGTCACCCAGATGGAGTGCAGTGGCCACCGCAGCCTCAACCTGCTGGGCTCCGGCAATCCTTCCACCTCAGCCTTCCGAGTAGCTGGAACTACAGGTGCGCGCTACCATGCCCAGCTAACTTTTGATTTATTGTAGAGATGAGGGCTCGCCAAGTTGCCCAGGCGGGTCTCGAACCCGCGAGCTCAGGCAATCCACTCACTTCAGCCTCTCAAAGAGCGGGATTACAGGCTGAGCCGCTGAACCCGGCTCATACATGCCATTTCTAATGCATGTCAAATATCACGAAAAGAGGTGGGTTAATGATATTACTTCGTTCCTAGAAAAATTCCGCAAAGCTCAGCCCCTATGTGATTAAGTTTTGTTCTAAAAGCAAAGCAAAAAATACTTAATTTTTTATAAAACATAAATATCTTTTTTTAATTTTGAAAGCAAGGAATGCTTATGGTAAAAAATAATTCAAGAAACATAGGAAAATACAGAGAAGAAAATTAAATCCTACACCCCAGAAACACTGTTAACATATTGATGTATAATATTTTAATCTTTGTGTGTGCATGTAAATGTGTTTGCATGTTTGAGCAAAGCCTCAAACTTGTACAAAAAGTACAATTTAAGAGCAGCTATGTATCACATCTGTTAGTGTCAGCTAATGCCTCCTTGCCCTATCCGATCTAAACATTAGCTCAAACCCTAAATCCACACCCTGTGATGAACCCCCGAGCTCCCAGTTGACCTCTGCCTCCAGGCTCCAGTCTTTATACATTTTCTTCCATATTTGATATCAAATCCAGCCCTTCTTTGATTTCCATAAAACGACTCACTTTACACAAAGCATCTGGGAGTAGATCAGACTTTACTGAAGATTTAGTGGGAAGGCAAAATAGAAGTTTCCATCATGACAACGCCAACAGCTAAATCAAACATCTGACATCCAAGCTCCCAAGGGTCCTTTGGTAAGCCCCAGATGGGGGTTGCACCAGCCCCGAATCGTAAGCAGCCGCTTTCTCACGACATCTCTCTAGACCTTCCGTCCTCTCTTGCCTCCTTCACTCTCCTCCACTGGCTGACTGTCATGCAGAGCAGATGGAACAGTGCTTTGGATTCCTCAGTTCCCTGCATTCACCACCAGGCGCTCTCCTTTCCTACATGTTTTCACAAAGACAGTTCCTTTTCAAACAGAAAAACCGGTGCCATTTATGACACGCTAATTTCATTTGTAGACAGATTCAGCATCACTTTGTGTCATAATTAGGGTTCAACCACATCATTTTAATGGTTGCATAATATGCTGCAATTATTTAACCAATCACTTTTATAGCTATGTAGGTGACTTCAGTCTATCCCCACTTTGATTAACATCTTTACACGAATATTGCAAATATTTTCTTAGGTTATTTGGAAAGTAAATAATTCTTATTTCATAAAATCCTGTGCTAAAATACAATGGGCATAGCTTTGTTTATCCAAATTAAATTATCGGATCACTTACCTGTGCACACTGCTTTTCTCTTCCTCTTCTCCATATTTAGGTCTTTTTATTGGTCCCAAAGTCAGGCAACCACCTGTGAAGTTGGGGTGCAAACATCAGAATTCTATCTTACCAATATTTCTGTCAAAACACTGGTGATTCATATTTTTATTACTGCTGAGTTCATTTTTTTAATGGTGAAATTTAAATAATGACACAAAAATTTACCTTTAAATGTGTTATAATAAAATAGAACCATTTCTTTTCAGGATGATAAACTGATCTTCTGAAATTTCAACCATTATCAATCACTATTTAATCTGGGGTTGGGTTTTCCAAGTCCTGAGTTGCAACCTTGTCTTTTCTTTTTCCTTCTTCAGAAACACAGAGCTTTCAGGGCCAACTTCAGCACTTTAATGAAATGACCTGGGTTAGTCACAGTCCTCCAGAGAAATAGAACCCATAAAATATTCGTATATATGTGTATGTGTGTGTGGATATACATGTGTGTGGGGGGGGTGTGTGTATACACACATATGTGGAGAGAGACGAGAGGAAGAGAGGAAGGAAGGAAGGAAGGAAGGAAGGAAGGAAGGAAGGAAGGAAGAAAGAAAGGAAGGAAGGAAGGAGGGAAGGAAGGAGGGGATAAGGAATGGACTCACACATATATGGAGGCTGGCAAGTCCCAAAATCTGCTGGGTGAGTTGGTGAGCTGGAGACCCAGGAGAACCCATGGTTTAGATTTAGTTTAAGTCCAAAAGCTCTTGAACTTGAAGAGCCAATGATGAAGTTCCATCTAAAGGCTGTCAGATCTAAGACTCAAGAAATTAAATGTTCGGTTCAAGTCCAAAGGCAAGAAAAATGCTGATGTCCCAGTTTAAAGGTTCTCCAACAGGAAAAAATATCTTGCTTGGAGGAGGGTCAGCCTTTTTGTTACATTCAAACCTTCAACTCTTTGGATGAGACCCACCCACATTAGGGAGGGCAATCTGCCTTATTTAGTCTACTGATTTTTTAAAAAACCTTCTCAGACAAATCAAAAGTTATGGTAAACTGAATACCTGGGCACCTTACAGCCCAGTCAAGTTGACACATAAAATTAATCATCACATGACTCCAGTAATGGAACATTTATTGTGACCAGAATAAAAGAATAAAACTACTTCATACTTCTTTCTAATTGTATCTGAAGAACAAAATATATAGCCCTCAGAGTTTCCTTTCTGTTTCTGATCAGAGCAGAAAATTCTTCCAAACTCATTCCTGGCCCCGGAAGAGTTGGCATCTCTTTCCACATCTGTTTAAATGACGGCTCTGATCACATTCATCATGCTGAATTATGAGGGTCTCCCCCCTCACTTAACCTTATTCATCTTGGTATTCTCAGAACCTGGCATATAATAGGTACTTGATACATGCTTGATGGGTAATTGAATAAAAGCAGGTATTAATAATCAGAATCTCAGAGCCAGTGTAACAACCTAGGTATAGTTCAGAATGTTTCCCTTTATATTACTTTACCTACCTCAGATAATTCTAACTTCTTCAGAAGTCATTACGGTTCCCATCTCAACTTCCCTATAACTATTTTTGTTATTTGTTTAAGAATATTCACTTTTCACATCCTTCTTTAAACACAGAGTGCACATTTAAAATAAGCAAATCTCACCATAGTTAATGATTAAATACTTTCATATGTTTCTTTAATTCTGTTATAGAAACTGTAGAGAAAACTAAGGTTTGATAGAGGTAATAAGTTTCTCTCTTTCTTCTTCTACAACTTAGATATTGGTTAAGTCTGACATCAATATTATCCCAGCTGGCCTGCCAATTCTTTCTGATTTTGAAACATGTTTATCACATTGCAGGGGCTTTACAGAAAAACATTGAATCTGTTTTAAATCTTTGCAATTTTTATAGACCAAATGTCTCAAAGAAGTTTGTTAAAAACTGTTTCTGCAGTTGTGATTTTTCTAGTTGCCATGCCCCAAAAGTCAGAAGAAGCATGGCCTTTCCAGTTACTCATAATTAGCTCCAGAATCCACAAGATCCCAAACTCAACTTGGCTGAAATTAAATCAGTTCCTCCCCTCCCCGTCCTTCCTCCTTTTCCTTTTTTCCTGTGTTCCCATTTCTGTGAAATGCATAGCCACTTGCATCTTGGCCAAGACTAAAACATTCCCTGGCTTTCACTTGTTCCTAACCACCTTATTCAATCACTCGCCAGTAAGTGCTGATTGCACTACTTGAAAAGTCTAAATCCATTCTTTCTCTCTAAGTCCCCAGTTTCTATCATAGATCAGGTCTGCATTGTATTTTACCTGTATTTTAACACCAGCTACCTGGCCTCCTTGCCTCTAATATGTATGCACATTGCCCATTGCATCCCCGGTCCATTCTCCACCAACAACCAAGAAAATGTTTTAAAAAAAATAAAATAAACCATTGTAATAAGATCATGCGATTCTGCTTAAAATTCTTGAATTGCTCTCTGTCTTCCCCAGGGTCAAGTCCAAATTCCTTGGCATCAGAGAAACTCCCTTACAACATTGCCCCTGTGACATCTTCTGTGTCAACATTCATTATTATCCATTTCTATTTCTTTTTATTCATTTATTTATTTTATTTTATTTTTTATTTTTTTGAGTTGGAGTCTCACTCTGTCACCCAGGCTGGAGTACAGTGGCACACTCACAGCCACCATAGCCTTGACCTGTTGGACTCAGGTGATCCTTCCGCCTCAGCCTCCCAAGTAGCTGGAATTACAGGCATGCACCATCACACCTGGCTAATTTTTTTTATTTATTGTAGAGATGAGGTCTCGTCAACTTACCCAGGCTGGCCTCGAACCCGTGGGCTCTGGCAATCCTCTCATCTTGGCCTCTCAAAGTGATGGGATTATAGGTGTGAGCCACTGTGCCCAGTCCATTTCTATTCTTAACCCACTATTATAGGGAAAG
>CAUYQG010045213.1:0-41124 GCA_963574415.1 Tarsius wallacei | reverse complement strand
CTATAATAAATTTTAAAAAAATCAGCCGGGCGTGGTAGCGCGCGCCTGTAATTCCGGCTACTCGGAAGGCTGAGGCGGAGGGATTGCCGGAGCCCAGCAGGTCAAGGCTGCGGTGGCCAGGAGCGGCCACTGCACTCCAGTCTGGGCGACAGTGAGACTCCAACTCAAAAAATTTTTTTGAACAAGGGTCCCTGCACTGGGCCCTGCAAAAATATGTAGCTGGTCGTGATCAGCAAAGTAAGTTTACAGTCGAATGAAGACGCAGGCGGATTTTCTTTCCTCTTCAGGGAAAATTTCAGTTGCAGCTCTCATTCTACAGATTGCCTGGTTTATTTTGCCATTCATTCCATTTACAGGGACAACTGGTCCACACCATGCTTCTTCCTATTAGAAACAATGTGTGGCTTTTCAGCTACTTTGTGGTGAGAAAACGCTCGCTCGCTCACGGCTTGACTCTGGAACTTTGTCTAGGAGACTGGCTTGGCTCTGTGATTCATCAGAAATAAGAAAAACAAACACTGCAAATGGAGAACTCGAAAAACAGGTGGGCACCATCTCCCCACCCAAGAGAATGAATTTAAGAGGAAATTTGTTTATGGGATGAGGTTTTAAAAGGCGACCTGGAGAATTTAGCAAAGATGTAAATAAACAACTCTTCCTTGGGTCGCATTAGGCTTCAGAAGAAATATATTAACCAGCTTCAGTCAAAGTTCGCCTAGATTCTGACCTTGACAAGACCCAGTAACTAGTGCTGCTCCCAACCCTCCCCCCAAACAGCAGGCGGTTTTCTCTACGGTGAGGCTACCTCAAAACAGGCATACCAGCCTCCCTCCCACGAAGTGAAGGTAAGCAGAGGCCTATCATGTTTCCTCGGAGGGCTGGCTGCAAGACCGGGCCCCCTGAATGCCCGAGGGCAGTCTGGAGACACCAGCCTTGTTTTTATATGGTATAGTCATCCATAGCTAGATACAAACACACATCTATTACCCACCAGGGGTAGGGAATTGCTGTGTCGGCTGCAGAAACAGCCCAGGTCTGTGGTCAATTCCTATTATGTGCAGAAACAAGCTGATGCATTTAACTCAGTCCATGAAGGAATGTGCTGGTCCCAGCAGGCATCCAAGGGCTGGTGGAAGGAAGAGAGATGTGCTCGGGGCCCTCCTCCTGGGCTGCTAGTACCCATGGGGAGAGGAGGTTTGGGTTTTCCCTGCCCTCACATCTTCCTCTTCCTTTGTCCCCTGTCCTGTTCCCAGACTCCTTTATGAGAATTTATGAAGCATGTCCACAGTATGATTTAAATTATTATTTCACATATTTAAATACCTTACAACACAGACCACACAGAAAACACATTGGCTATAGCAAGGCTATTAAAGTATTACTAAAAGGAGGTTGAGTAGTGCCTTTCATAGCACGTGGAAAACATTTTAAGAATTTTCCTTTTTTTAATCTCACCTTTCCCCATCATTGGCAGGCAAACCCAACCACGCACAAAATCATTCTTGATTTTTCTGAAAACAGTTACGAAATCATACACAAGCTACTGTGTACTGAGGCAGGCAATGTTCATTTTATATAAAATAAGTAGCTTTCTTTTGTGGTCGGTGGTGGAGGGGACAGGAATTAAAAGAGATTCCTGTTTGGGGGAAGCATTACGCTAGCTGCTTTGTAAATGTCACATTATTTAAATCCCACAAAAATCCTACAAAATGAGCATTTTATTCCTAAATTAGAAAACTGTGTCTCAGAATAGGTGAGCTCACCAGTAGCAAGTGGTAAAGCAGGCTTCACATAAAGGTCTGTATGATTTTTATTCTTTTTTTCTTTACTTTGTAATTTTAAAAAGAGATGGGGGTCTTACTATGTTGCCCGGGCTAGTTGTGAACTCCTGGCCTCAGTGCTCCTCCCACTTCAGCCTCCAGAGTATCTGGGATATAAGGTATGTGCCACCACACCCAGCTCCTTATGATTTTTAAAAATTTATGTTGGCTGGGCTCAGTGGCTCAGCCTGTAATCTCAGCACTTTGGGATGCTGAGGCGAGTGGACTGCCTGAGCCCGCAGGTTCGAGACCCACCCAGGCACCTTGGCGAGACCTCATCTCTACAATAAATTAAAAATTAGCCAGGTGTGTTAGCGCGCACCTGTAGTTCCGCCTACTTGGAAGGCTGAGGTGGAAGGATCACTGGAGCCCAGCAGGTTGAGGCTGCGGTGACCAGAAACATGCCATTGCACTCCAGTCTGGGCAACAGAGTGACACTCCAACTCAAAAAAAAAAAAAAGTTTACGTTCTTGCTCTTGAAAGAACTCTTCTTTTTAAATTTTTAAAAAAATCTGTTTAGTTTTAGATTGTTATGCTAAAACGGGTCTTCTACAGATCTACTCTTTTATTTAACAGCAGAGGCTCTGGATCATTTTGTGCAGGTTCAGATAGAGTTAGGTTAGATAGAGTTGCCAGAGGAATCTACCCAGTAGTCTCTGGCATTTCAAGTAAGGCAGTTCCTTAAAAATACACATAATAATGGTTGTTAATCTTCAATGAGCTCTTCTGGACTCTTCCTATATTGAGCCATTTAATCCTCACAATGGCACCGTGAGGAGGGTAGTCTTATTCTCCCTGATTTACACACATGTTAGAAAAAAGTTTTTTTTTTTTGTTTTTTTTTTTGAGTTGGAATCTCACTCTGTCGCCCAGACTGGAGTGCAGTGACCGCTCCGGGCCACCGCAGCCTCGACCCGCTGGGCTCTGGCGATCCTTCTGCCTCAGCCTTCCAAGTAGCCGGAACTACAGGCATGCGCTACCACGCTCGGCTAATTTTTTTTGATTTATTGTAGAGATGAGGTCTCAGAAAGTTGCCCAGGCGGGTCTTGAACCTGCAGGCTCAGGCAATCCACTCACCTCAGCCTCCCAAGGCACGGGATTACAGGCTGAGCCACCTAGCCCGGCTAGAAAACAGATTTTTGAGGTAAGGAACAGAGAGCCGGGCTAAAACTGGCCATCCCACTCCAGAGCCTGGGCCAGAACCACTAAGCTCACGCCTGCCCCGTCTACTCCAGAGGATAGGCATACAAGATACCTAGTAGGGGCAACCTCTTTGGGCCCCCTCCCACTGTGGGAGCTTCTCTGTCCTCTCAATAAATCCTGCTTTCTCACTTAAAAAAAAACAAAAACAAAAAAAGATACCTACTTGCTCCCAAACCAAGACAGGCTACATCACCAATCAGTGAGACCATGGCCACTTAAGAAAAGACGGGATGACCAAGATTTAGGATGGATGAAGAAAGAGCATTCTTGCTTTATTCATACAGGTGGGTAATAAAGAAAAACATTGATTTAAAACAAAGGGGTAGGAGTGACATCTCCACCTGAGAAGTGGCTATGCTGTCGTGGTCTGGAAAGGAGTCTGATAGGTACCAAAGAAGCTATTTGAAGGCTTCAGGGCTCAGCTGTAGCATCATTGTAAATTACAGAGTGATGAAAAAAAATTTTTTTTTAAGTTTTAAAATAGAGTTTATTAGTGAACGGAAGAGAAGGAAAAAGAAAGTTTCATGGCAGAAAGACCTGCCATGGGAGAGTTTCTCAAAAAGAAAAACCATGCAGAAAATTTTTGCTCATGAAACTTTATAATCTCTGATTGCTGCTTGGAATATAATCTCTGATTATTTCTTGGAGTCTAACCTAAGAAAATAAAATTTCTAGGGGCAAAGGCTCTTTGTTATTTTATTGCATATTGATTCCCACCTGCATGGCATGTATATGGATGTTCCACTATATTTGAGTTTAGTTTTGTAGAGGGAAACACGTTTTATGCCCAGTAACTACCGAATTTAAATCAGCCCAGCCCAACAGAGGATAATAGTAAAGTATGTGAGCTCAGAGATCAGATGCCTTGATCTAAACCCTGGCTCTGCTGTTTGAAGCTATGATACACATCCTTCAATGATAACATGGGGATAATGAGACTATCTACCTTACATGATTATTGCAAGGGTTAAATGCTGAGTACTAGACCAGAAAAAATGAGCATCGAATATGTGTCAGCTGGTATTACTATTGTTAATAATATAATTATTTATTTTGCAAAAAAAAATAGATAATATCGTTCCTCAGCTCCATTATTTCTTATTAGTAGTGCATGAAAAAGGGTTACAGGTTGCTCATTTTTTTGGATTTGGTTGGTGATAGGAGGTGGCAAATTGTTTAATAGAAAACCAGACACCCTGTAATCCCACCACTTTGGTATCCTGAGGTGAGGGGATTGCCTGAGCCCATGAATTCAAGAATAGCTTGAGCAACTTGGCTGACCTCATCTATATAATAAATCAAAAAATTAGTTGGGCATTATAGCGCACACCTGTAGTTCTGGCTACTTGGAAGGCTGAGGCGGAAGGATCAACTGAGCCCAGCAGGTCGACACTGGGTTGACTGTGAGCATGTCACTAAACTCCAGCCTGGGTGAGACTCCAACTCAAAAAAAAAAAAAAAAAAAGCCAGACCCGAGGGGTGTGTTACATAGTACACACTGCAGGAGCTATTATCTATGACTTCTGAAGATTAAGAACCAGATAGTCACAACAAATACTTCAAACTACTTGAATTAGTTTAAGGGGGAGCTTTGTATCAAAAACATGGTGAGATGTTACAGAATTGCAAGATTGTGGTGTTCCTCACCTGTTCCTGATACTTAAGTGTTTCACTTTCCTTCATAAAAACAAAGACTGAGTCGGGCTCGGTGACTTAGCCTGTAATCCCGCGCTTTGGGAGGCTGAGATGAGTGGATTGCCTGAGACTGCTGGTTTGAGACCCGCCTGGGCAACTTGGCGAGACCTCATCTCTACAATAAATCAAAAAATTAGCCGGGCGTGGTAGCACGCGCCTGTAGTTCTAGCTACTTGGAAGGCTGAGGCAGAAAGATTGCCAGAGCCCAGCAGGTCAAGGCTGTGGTGGCCGGGAGTGGCCACTGCACTCCAGTCTGGGCGACAGAGTGAGACTCCAACTCAAAACAAACAAACAAACAAAAAAAACAAAGACTGTGCCCCAACTGCTTATTCCTTTAGGCCTACTGAGGTGTGGTTGAGATGGGACTCTTGTACTGGATTCTATAAAGGTTAAATTTAAATGACCAAAATGCTTAAGACCAAAAGAAAAACAAGTAGATTACTGGTGAGGCAGGTTATTCAGTGCATAGATAGATAGACATAGATAGATAAGTTTCTTGTAGGCAGTTTAAGTTAAAACAGGGTAAACACTTAGACCTCTTTCCTATTGGTACATGGCCTTCACCCAAATGATCAGGCACACCAGACTTGACCACTCTGTGGGCTGGAGTCTGGATCTACCAGTGCAGTAAATCACAGAAATAACAGGGGATTACCCAAAACACAGACATGATGTTCTAAGAAAAGCTCAAATCTAGTTAGGCAATGACTAATTATTTAGAAGATCCTTGCGACTTTAGAAGGTTGAGAGCTCATCATCAAAACTCAGAACCAGACACCTGCAGCCCACCCTCTTATCTCATAGAAGGTGGAGATATGGTAATCAAATCTCATGACCAGTCCATTGTTTTGTTTAGTACTGGCCAGGCCATGTGTTCATTGAACTATGGCCACCGTGTTTTCGTATGCTTTGGCCCCCTCCCCTACCTGGGGGAGATGAATATCCTCTCTATCTCACCAATTTACTTTCTAAATAAACTATATTTTCCATTAAAAAAAAACAAAAACAAAAAAACTTGTGACCGGATACCTGCAGTGCTCCACTCTTAGCTCACGGTTTGCTTAATAATCATTGTAAAGGTATAAAAAACTTCTTGTCAAAGGCAAACACATGTCCTTTCTCTTAAGGCTCCCATGCCCCTTGGACATGTCTCTTTCTTTCTAATAAATTCTGTCTTAAACTATACTTGCAACTCGCTCTGAAATTCATTTTTATGGCTGAGTCAAAGAACCCATGGAGCATCACACTGCACCTCACCCAGCATCACTGGGACAGAAGATGTTATTGATAAGAGTTGCATTTCTCCCAGGCTTCTGAATAGATAGTCAAATGTACATGTGGCAGGAAGGCAGGTACCTGAAACTCCAGCATGGTCTTCCCCATGTTTGACTCCAGCATGTAGTGATAGGCGCCAATGCTAGTGCTGGGGTCATCTGCATCATCTAAAGTGCCCTGGAGAAGGAAGGCAGAAAAAGGAAGTATCACTAAGTTTTCCTCCTCTTCCTTGAGCGGTCACAAATTAATCCTGTGGCAACACAGCAAAGCTTCTATTGTTGGCCTAACCTGAACAGATGTGCACTCTGCAACCAAGTCTCCAGCTGATTTGGGATAAAATTCTTAATCTCACCACAACTCAAAGCAGAGAGGGTTTTGCAATGACTAGAATCTAGTTTTAGAATGCTAACTGATTATGTACTTGCTGATAGAATAATTTTCCAAAAGCAAACATTTCTGTATTATTGCACACACTTTTGTTGGTGGATGGCAACATTTGCGTGGCTGCCCTCCAAGGCTACCTTGATTGGTTATGGAAATCTTAAAACGTGGACTTTGCCCAGATTCCAATGACAACCAGCCAAGATGATATAACTGATGTGGAAAGAATTCTTTAGTTGTATGGACCATTTATATTTTACTCTCATGATTCTTAATGGGAACATTTCATAATATGCTGGTGTTTGGCCTGGAGACATGGATTTTGGTTTATATTTTTTCACCTCCTGACCATGTAATCTTTAGGAAACAAGGTGGGTGAGTGACAGGTAGAAATGAAATTCCCTTTCAGTTTGGCTGTGGGGAGTGGTGCTAACACAGCTCTGAAATGACATTTGGGCCTGTCCTTCCATGTCCTGTGGTCAGAGATTCCCGGGAAGGTGGGCAATGGTGACTTTGTGAGACTAAACAAACAAGTGCCAGCATCAGATAGCAGCAAATTTATAGCTTTTGAATGCAGCAACATTAACACACTGCTGCTGAAATATTTATGTTGGCTTTTTAAATATCCCAGAGGAAATCCATCCAGAAGTATGCAAACCATATATATTTTCTTTCCTTAGAAATTTCCATGAGAAAATGACAAATTACTTTTATGCTGAGGGCCCTTCCCTGCTCCTGAGCAAATTCCACACTTATGTAAATCAGGCATCATTTTTGTTACTTCTCTTCCTCAAAGGCACTTAAAAGTTACAGGGCCAGAACATAAAGGCTTCCTTTCATCCTCAGGGCAGATATAGAACAGAGATCCCAGCCATCTCACTGCTGTCTCCTTGCTAGGTCAATCACTCTGTTTTCTCCACCTCCTCCCTATTTCTGCTCTAAGTGATAGGAGCATTTATGAGGGGAAAGGGGTCACTGCTAGTCTGATAATGTCTTCTTCATTATCAGTAGCTTCTCCAGAACGACAGAAACTTTCTAGTCAGATTAAGGGAAACAGAAGGAAATCTCCAAGAAGCTTTATTAATGCTAATGGAAAGCTGGAAATGGCTAGTCCCTTTGGTAATGCCAAGTTCCTGCCCTTGAGCACACACAGGGAGACACCTGCCACAGGTGGGGACCCAAGGCTTCCTCCTTGGCTTATAGTTTGGAGGTAATGGGGTTGGGAGCGCCAAATCATCCATGGCACAAATAATCCAGTTCTGAATTGCTGAAAAAGTGTCCTCTCTAAATTTCTAAGGCAGGGCGTTTTGCTCTTAAAGCATTTTGCATTTAATTGTGTCCAATACAGAAAATTTCAAAGCTCTCTGGAAGAGGTAAGTGATATTAATCACAATAATACTAACAGCTAACACATATTGGGCATATGGGTTTTCCAACACTTAAGTCAGCCTTTCCTTAAAAATAAGATTGCAAGGCCACACAGGCTGGGGAATTGGTACTTGCAATACACACCTCAGATGATTTTTTATTTATTTATTTATTTTTATGGACAGAGTCTTGCTATTGCCTGGGCTGGAGTGCAGTGTGTGATCATAGGTCACTGAAGTCGTGAAATCCTGGGCTCCAGTGATCTTCCCGCCTCAAACTCCCAAGTAGCTGGAATAATAGGTTTGCACCACCATGCCCAACTAATTTTTAAAAAAAATCTTAGAAACAGGGTCTCACTGTGTTGTCCAGGTCTGAACTTCTATTCTCAAGTGATCCTCTTGCCTCCACCTCCCGGAATGCTAGGTCTGATGATTTTTATGATCTTTCAAATTTGGGGGAAACAGAGCTAGTTTATCACTAGATTAAAGCAATAGTCAGCTGCATGCATTCCTAGGTCCTAAAAGAATCAGCATTCTTCAAAACAAACATTCAATTAAACAAATCAAGGTGGGTCATTTAAGTACATCACTTCAATTGAAAGCTTGATTAATTGTGATCCAGGGAGGCTAAAGAATATAATTGAGATTTGGGATGGGAATTCAGCTCTAATTTCATGATTTCTGATTCAAATTTTTTTTTTCCTAAAAATTAACAATTAAATGGGTTAAAGCTGAACCTATACTATTTTTACAATAATAATTTGCAGCCAGGCACAGTGGTTCACAACTGTAATCCCAGCACTTTGGGAGGCTGAGGCAAGAGCATTGCTTGAGCCCAGGAGTTCAAGACCAGCCTGTGTAACAAAACGAGACCCCTATCTCTACAAAAAAATAGAAAAATTAGCCAGGGATGTTGGTGCACACCTATAGTCTCGCTACTTGAGGGGCTGAGGTGGGAGGATCACCTGAGTCCAGCAAGTCAAGGCTGTGGTGAGCTATGAGTGTGCCACTGCATTCCAGCCTGGGTGACAGAGACAGCCCTGTTTCAAAAAAAGAAAAAGAAAAAGAAAAAGAATGTGCTCACTTTGGCATCTCCCAGTATTTCAATCCCTCAGTCCCCTCGGTGCAACCATCCCTCCCCTGCCTTCCCTGGTGGGTACTCACGCTCGTAGAGGCAACTGCCTCCTGCACACTTTCCATAATGAATTCTTTGGTGATCCTGCGGGAGGGCAGCTCGTTGAAGAGGGAGTTGATTAGGGCCACTTTAGCTGCATCTCGTCTGGCCTCCGCTCTACTTAAGCAGCACTTGAGAAGGGGAGGAGAATAGGAGTCATTAAAGAATTCAGCATCTCACTGCTTCATCCCCACATCCTTGGGTCTCTGGACATTTCTATTCATCAGTTGACAGTCTGCACCTATTCTTTCTTTCTTTTTTTTTTTTTTTTGAGTTGGAGTCTCACTCTGTCGCCCAGACTGGAGTGCAGTGGCCGCTCCTGGCCACCGCAGCCTCGACCCGCTGGGCTCCGGCGACCCTTCTGCCTCAGCCTTCCAAGTAGCCGGAACTACAGGCGTGCCTGTAGTTTTGGATTTATTGTAGAGATGAGGTCTCGCCAAGTTGCCCAGGCGGGTCTCGCCAAGTTGCCCAGGCGGGTGTCAAAACCAAGGGCTCAGGCAATCCATTTACCTCAGCCTCCCAAAGAGCGGGATTACAGGCTGAGCCACCGAGCCCGGCTATTCTTTCATACTTATTGCTAATGTCCCCAAAGATCGCCCAGATTTTCTTTCAGCTATAGAGTCCATGTGAATGTCTTGGCTGGTCTTCAATTACCTTTTGTCTTATTTCATAATCATTGAATGTCTACCATTTATCAGAGACTTTGTCTGTTAATAAATAATAAAAAAAGGAATAATGGCTGCTATTGTGTGCTAGATGATTTACATTCTTTATCAGAGCCTTTCTCAAACCCCTATTCTAGAGGAAAAAATACATAAAGAAGGAAAACAAGGAAACTGGAGATACTTGTAACACAATAATTAAGAACACACATTCTAGAGTCAGACTGCTTGGCTTTAAACTCCAACTCTGGCATTTACTAGCTGTAAGATCTTGGGTAGGTTAATTAACATCTCTTCCTCAATTTCATCCTCTATAAAATGGGACTAATAGCAGGGTTGAGGCTAGGATTAATTGGTTAATATAGATAAAGCATTGAGAATACTTGGCACAAGAAGCACTTACAAGAACATACCAGGCAGACACCTCATCTCCAGGTGAGTATGAGGATGCTGTTGTCAATAGCTGTTGTTGTGTGTGTGTGTGTGTGTGTGTGTGTGTGTGTTTCCAGCATTTATCCTCCACATTCCTTCTAGCAACAGTTCCCTGATTTTCTTGATGACCAGCCTTTCTACCTTGCTCTCAGTCATACTCCATCCAGCCTTCTCTAGATTAGGGGCCATAGGCAGCCTATAATTAATGACTCAAAAGAAAAAAACAAAACAAAACAGTTCTCCCAAATGTAATATTGTTCTTCTTCTTCCTATCCTAGTCTGGCTTCTTGTGGCTCACATGAATCTGCTCAGTGCATTCTAATTCTTTTCTGTCCTCTCTGTCTCTTTTTCTTTTCTTTCTTTTTTTTCATTTTCTATAGAGACTAGGGTCTCACTATGTTGCCCAGGCTGGTCTTGAGCTTCTGGTCTTAAGTGATCCTCCCTTCTTGGCCTCCCAAAGCACTAGGATTACAGGTATGAGCCACCATGCCCAGCCTCTGTGTCTTTTCTCAACAGCTGACAACTCCCATTCTTCAAGTTCTCGTTTGCCTAGATCCCAGTAGACCAGATAGAGAGATGAAGTCCTGTGAGAACTAGACTGTTCCTGGAGCCCACATTGACTGGAAGGCCTAGGATGTGACGGTCTCTTTCCTGCAGGCTCCTGTGAACCTGTGGATAACTGTTTAGGGTCCTGGCCTCCAAGACTCACAGGAGGAAACAAGTCCCAAGAGCAGAAGCCCAGGTGTAGGTCCTATCATTGGAGTGGCCAGGCACATCTTGCTCTGCTCTGCTGCTCAGTGCCAATGTACCTGAACCACCTGAACTTTGGGAGCAAATTTTCTCATTGGACACATAGGGGGACTAGGCTGTCTGATCTCCAAGGCTCTTACTACATGAAAAGCATGATTCTCAGAATGAGTAGCACAGACTGATGGGAAAGATCGCACTTTATCTGCAGTTTCATAGCTGCAAAGGCTCTGTGCCATAAACAGAA
Organism: Tarsius wallacei; assembly: GCA_963574415.1. Lineage (NCBI taxonomy): Eukaryota > Metazoa > Chordata > Mammalia > Primates > Tarsiidae > Tarsius > Tarsius wallacei. The sequence continues at coordinate 30,121 of CAUYQG010045213.1, read as the reverse complement.
AAGAGCTAGATCCTTCTAGCTTGCTGTCAGCACGTTCGGCCTCCACCCCATCTGCCCAATGTTGACCATCTCTGCACTGTCCCAGAAATACTCCAAACTCACGTTCTCATGTCCTGCAGAGGCCTGCTCTCTCCATCTCTGTTCACCCAGCTGGAGTCCCCTGTGAGATCAGGTTCCAGGTCCCCTGTGATTTTCACCCCAAGCTTTCTAGAACAGTAGTGCCTATGTATTGTAATGATCCTGTGCTTGTGTCTCTTCCCCAGCCTCTAGGAGGAGCCCCTTGTTTATTTATTTCCTTGTGTATGTATGTCTGAAGTTTGACAATTAGGTTCGTGAAGCATCCTAGAAAAAGTGCTACATGCATCCTTACTGAATATCACTATGGTCACTTTCAAAGTACTCCCCTTGGGAAGCTATGCACTGATGCCAGCACCTAGTCCACCCATCAAAGCAATTTTGGAATTCTTTTCCTGGACTGGCCAACAATGTTGTCTTTGTATTACCCTTGATGTCCTTAAGTCATCAAAATCTCTTCCTTTTAATACTTTCTCTATCTTTGGATAAAGGAAAAAGTCATTTGGGTAAAGGAAAAAGATCAGGTGAGTAGAGAGGGTGTTCCCATGCAGTTATTTGTTTACTGGCTAAAAACTCCCTCACAGACAGTGCTATGTAAGCTGGCGCATTGTTATGATTCAAGAGCTCCTTTGGGACCGTTTTTGCACACACCTTTCTCATGCCAAGATTTTCAGTTAAGAGTTTCCTGTTCTCTATCGATGTCTATTTGGTCTGCTATGCGTCTCATAGTTAGCCAATGATTTTGATGCACAATTTGATGAATTTTTGCAATGTTTTCATCAGTTCTCCTTGTTACTGGTCGTCCTGACCTCTCTTCAACAGTGGTGCCTTCTCTCCCCTCAGAAACATGTTTAATTTGTACACTGCCATTTTCTTCATAGCATTATCCCCATAAACTTGGACTAACATGTCCCTGATTTCACTTTCACTCTTGTCAAGTTTAAGGAAAAATGTAATGTTTGTTCATTGCTCTAATTCAAGCTCCAACATTCTTGTGATGACAGCTCTGATGGCCATTCCAGAAAAAGAATTTCAAAATTGCTTTGATGGGTGGACTAAGCGCTAGTGTTGGTGCATAACTTCCCAAGGGGGGCACTTCAAAGGTGACTGTAGTGATAATCAGCAATAAGGTATGTAGCACTTTTTCTAGCATGAGTTTGCAAACTTAATTGTCACTTCTTGTATATGCATGTACTGAGACAGGGTCTTGCTCTGTTTCCTAGACTGGAATGCAGTGGTGTGATAATAAGTCACTGCAGCCTCGACCCTCCATGCTCAAGTGATCCTCCTGCCTCACATCCCAAAGTAGCTAGGATTACAGGCATATGCATCACCATGCCCAGCCAGTTTTAACAATTTTTTTTTGTAGAAATAGGGTCTCAGTATGCTGCCCATGCTGGTTTCGAACTCCTGGCCTTAAGAGATTCTCTCATTTTGGCCTCCCAGTGTGCTGGGATTACAGATGTGAGCCACTGTGCCCAGCTAGCCTTTCTGTTTTTCTTGAGCATCCTCCGCAGAGCCTAGGTCAAGGTCAGCACGTGAAACTCGCACATGGTTAGTGCGCAGATTAGGGAATTACAGGACTTTCAAAATGGCAAGAATATGCCATGGAGGAGAACAAACATCTACCAGAAGCCTGACAAAGCAGAACAATTAAAGGCAGAAGGAGCTACTTTAATTTACAACAAAGACCAATTTCCCATATACCCTCTAAATGAAGACTGGAGCTAAAGTTCCAAAGTGTACGTGGAAAGTAGTCTGGGGTTTTCTCCTTGGTGTTGAATAACAAGCAAGAAGGCTTTGGGGGTAACTTTAGGTTACAAGGCCTAAATTCAAGGTTCAGACACCTTCCAAGTTTTAGGCCACCTGTATTAAGCCAGGGGAGTTTGAATACATAGGTTGGCTCTGTGTTATGGGCTTGGCTGAAAAGATACAGGATACTGAGTCAACAGTCTTTCACTGACACTCAGGCGACAACTCTTTCAGGAAGCTTTCCCTAAACACTCTCAAGGATAGGTTGGGAGGACACTGTCCAAGGGAGACATTGACCACACTGCAGTGTCATTGTCTGCTAATGCTCTGCCTCTCCTCCCCTATCCCCAGGCTCTGAGCTCCCCAATGGCAGAGTTTATGGCTTAGTTGTCTTTGTGTCCCCTGCCCCTGTAACAGTTTGCTGAATGAGCAACAATGCAGCCTAGGAGACTCAAAAACAAGTCATTAAAGCACCAGACACAATGTCCAAGAAATCCCCTTCAAGAAAAGAATGAAAGATGTAGACGGCTGGGCTTGGTGGCTCAGCCTGTAATCCCACGCTTTGGGAGGCCGAGGTGAGTGAATTGCCTGAGTCCACGGGTTCGAGATCCCCTGAGAAACTTGGCGAGACCACATCTCTACAATAAATCAAAAAATTAGTCGGGCATGGTAGTGCGCGCCTGTAGTTCCAGCTACTTGGAAGGCTGAGGCGGAAGGATTGCTGGAGCCCAGCAGGTCGAGGCTGCGGTGGCCGGGAGTGGCCACTGCACTCCAGTCTGGGCGACTGAGTGAGACTCCAACTCAAAAAAAAAGAAAAAAGAAAGATGTAGACTTCTTATTTTTTTTAAAGTCCCATTTCAATATTCCTTATATGGTATGTATAACCTATCTCTCTCTCTCTCTCTCTCTCTCTCTCTCTAGATAGATAGATAGATAGATAGATAGATAGATAGATAGATATATCTAGAGAGAGAGAGAGAGAGAGAGAGAGAGTTGGAGTCTCACTTTGTCGCCCAGGTTGGAGTGCAGTGGCATGCTCACGGCCACCCCCAGCGTCGACCCGCTGGGCTTAGGTGATCCTTCCGCTCAGCCTTCCAAGTAGTAGAAATATATTAATACCTAGATTTAATTTCTGAATTTCAGAGGGCTAATTGATTGTTTCATTCATTCAGAGTGTCATTCCAGACACTCTGGGATGACTACTTTTGTCTAAGTGTAGGGTATGCTAATTATTCTTTGGAAAATCAGTTCTCCTTTAAAAAGCAAACAAAGTTGTTGCAAGTATTACCTGACATCTGTAGGAACAGCTCATTTTAAAAGGAGTTTGGCTTTACAAAATCTGTAATAGAGCTGTTGGGGTTTTAGAATTGAGAGAATTAGATTCAGACCCGGGTACTCTTCAGAAACAACTTCTATCTAAATAATAGCAATTTAAACCATCTTTCATAGAGAGAGAGAGAGCTAGTAAACACTACTTAGATAAAAGAAGCTATCTATTTTAAATAAGACTGGCTAAGTACTAGATCAAAAGCGCCACATACATTTACAACCAAATGGCACCGCTTGGGAGATCAAAGTGTAGCTCAGCCTGGCTGGGGAAACAGAAAGAGCCTTTACCCAGAAAGCATGAAAAAGGACTACAGAGACCTAACCAGTATCAAGATTTTAAAGCAGACACATGTCTTTACTTATTTTATTGTTTCAATGTACAGAAAATGGGGGAGAAAGTGTTCCAATTAATAAGTACATAAAATAAAATAAATTCTGAGCCATCAAAGAGCTTTTCTTGCTATTGTTCTTGGCATTTCTGAAAGACAAGTACTTCAAAATGTCTATAATGTTAACCAGCCGCTTTCTTTTAAATTCTGGAACTACAAACCCAAGCCAGGAAGGGTTGCATATTTTTTCTTTAGGGATCTTTTAATGGGACCTCTCAACCTATAAGAACCTGTACTGGGGCAAGAAATTTAGCCAAACAGCAATCTACTTGGCATATCTAAATCAGGACGTGGGTGTATTTGTAAGAACAGGCACTGTTAAAGTTACCATCAAACAGTGGGAAACACTGTAAGAGAATAAAATATAGTAAGTGACAGTACATTTTATTATGTGTCCAAACCAGTCGTCAAAGACATCAGTTGGGGAGTGAGTAAAGTATGATGTTATTTCAAAGCAACTTCCTCCTAGAATTAGACTTCCCAGGTTGTTCGGTTTATTTTTGCTGTTTTTTAGCCAGTCTCCGATCATAAATACAGATTTGTAAACCATGCCTTTTCCACTAACCATTCTTACTTGTTAATATAGTGTGACAACTTCTGTCCTTTGCACTTTGTGAAAGTGCAGAGCTGGAATATTTAATAGTCTAGATTTTACCAAAGTCAGCTGTGGATTTCTCAGGCATGTGGAGCCACATGCTTTCCAAGTGGCCAGCAGACCTCACTCAGACATTTATCTTGATGTTCAGATGCCTTTCATTTGCTGGTAGATTATAAACCACTATAATCGTTTCAAAGCCTCCAAGCTCTAATCTAAAATTAAAGGAAAAAAAAAAAAAAAAAAGGAGGAGAAGGAGGATTGTGGCATTGCTCAGGAAAGCTATTTAAAGGCAGTTATAGCCGGGCTTGGTGGCTCGGCCTGTAATCCCGCGCCTTGGGAGGCTGAGGTGAGTGGATTCCCTGAGCCCGCGGGTTCGAGTCCCGCCTGGGCAACTTGGTGAGACCTCATCTCTACAATAAATCAAAAATTAGCCAGGCATAGTAACGCGCGCCTGTAGTTCTGGCTACTCGGAAGGCTGAGGTGGAAGGATCGCCGGAGCCCAGCAGGTCGAGGCTGTGGTGGCCAGGAGCGGCCACTGCACTTCAGTCTGGGCAACAGAGTGAGACTCCAACTCAAAAAAAATAAAAATAAAAATAAAAATAAAGGCAGTTATAGCTAGCTTGCAAGATGCCCCAGTGATCACTGCCTCCCAGCATTCACACTCTTGTGTAGTCTTCCCTACACTGCACCAGGATTGATGTAACCAATAGAATATGGCAGAAGTGTGGGCATATCTCTTCCCATATTAGGTTATGAAAGACACCATGACTTCCATCTTGGTCCCACTTGCCTTCTCTCTTAGGTCACTGGCTTGGGAAAAAGTCAGCTGCCATGTCACGAACAGTTCTATGGAAAGGCACACACAGCTGGGAACTAAAGTCTTCTGCCAGCAGTCACCTGAGTGAGGCTGGAAGTGGCTCCTTCTGCCAAGATTAGGCCTTCAGGTACCTGGAGCTCCTGCTGGCAGATTGACAAAAGCAGCCTCCTTCCAGGAGACCCTGAGCCAGAACCTCCCAACTAAGCTGCTTCTGGATTCCTCATCCTCTGAAACTGTGCAAGACAATAAATGTAAGTTTTAAGGCAATTTGTTATACAGCAGTAGCTAACTGATACAAAGGCCTTACTCACTGCCCATAATTGAGAAGTCTTTTAGCATACTCTTGAGGGAGAGCTTGATGAAAGTAATCTTTGCTGCTTGCTGACTGTGTGCTTGGCACTGTGCTGAGCACTTTATGTTTATGATCACATTTTGTTATTACACCCCATTCCTATGAGGTTGGTTTTGCTACTATCCTTATTTTGCAGGTAAGGAAACAGAGGCTTTAAGAGGTCAAGTATCCCAAAGCCATGCTAATTAAAAAGAGAACAAAACTAGAATTATCCCCAGCTCTGTCTGACTTGAGAGTCCAGATATTCAACCACTTTGCTATTTTGCTCTTCTTAGAAATGATCACCCACTCTGGAATAGAGAGAATATGTCATTTGCCTAGGGTCACAAAGAATTCCTCAAATCAGTAGGTGATTTTAGACAAAGCTTCAACTTTGCTCTTCCATTTTGACATAAGACTCCAAGGGTGTCTCCCTCCAGGACAAACTTGACTTCATTAAGAAGAAAAGGCTGGCCAGGCTCGGTGGCTCAGCCTGTAATTCCAGGCTTTGGGAGGCCGAGGTGAGTGGAATGCCTGAGCCGCAGGTTCGAGACCGGCCTAGGCAACTTGGCAAGCCCTCATCTCTACAATAAAAAAAAAAAAAAAAAATTAGCTGGGCGTGGTACTGAGCACCTGTAGTTCCAGCTACTTGGAAGGCTGAGGCAGAAGGATCACCAGAGCACAGCAAGTCGAGGCTGTGGTGGCCGGGAGCATGCCACTGCACTGTAGTCTGGGCGAAGAGTGAGACTTCAACTCAAAAAAAAAAAAAAAAAAGGCATTAAAAAAAAAAAAAAAGAAGAAGAAAAGGCCACGGGGGATGCAGTACACTGTGGAAATAAGCTGTGCTCACTGAGGAGGGGAATGTGCTGATAATTATCTTAATGTCCTCATTTCTCCTATTGCTTTCCTTTTGATGCTTTCCTATACTGAAGGTGGAAGGAAAATGAAGACAGGAAGGCCAGCTGTAACTAGACTGGAGATCAAAGGTTATCTCCTGTAGGAAGCATCTCCTTCTAGCTGGAAGTGCCCTCTTGATTAAGTATGGGGCCAAAAGACTTTGGCATTCTATCACATAAGATTGCTTAACAATTTTAAGAAATAATTGGTAACTCTCCAAGAGTGAAAGCTACCTAAATTAAACTTCCCTGCTCTACTGAATAAGAAATTCCCTCCAAGATAAGCTCATTCTGGTCTTGTATTTGATTTTAAAGTTCAGATGATTAACAAGCCACGAGGAGCCCGCAGGGTACACTATGAAGATCACTGCCAAGCTTACAAACCTGAGCCAGGAGTCCAGACTAAGTTCACCTGGAAACTTGTTAAACATATGTATTCCTGGGCCCCAACCTAAGCTACTGAGTCAGAATCTCATCAGAAGAATCGTGGTGGGGGAATCTGCATTTCAGAAGCTTTCGAGGTCTGACGCAGGTGGACCTGGGACTACTGGCAGAGGAATGTTGTTCACACCTCTGTCCCTGCCGTGTCTCATTTCTAACTGGTAGGGTCAGAGGTAGTTTTTGTGGTGCCTGAAGCTTATACAATTTGAGGGAGTTTGCTTAAGAAAAACAGTATGAAATTACAAATAAAAAAAGTTGGCATTGTGATTTACAGGATACCTCTGCTGAAGTTTCATTGTAAATCTACTTCTGTTAACACCAAAAATGCTAATTTCTCACTAGAGAAACTGCTTCTACCCAAGAGTCAAAGAAAGCAGCATTTAGGTTACCTTAAAAAAAATCTTTTATGATAGTTCTTCTAAAATTAGGTTCTTAGGAAGTATATAAGTAATGCTGACTTAACTAAGTGAGGTCTCAGAGTTATTTTTTTTGCTCAGCAGTTTTTATTTCTGCTGTGATAATTTTCCAAGGTGTCACACTATGCAACGTCAATATTAATGAAATGAAATAGTAGCTAAGTCAATTATTTAGGCTGGACAGAAGTTCTTATTTTTTTTTTTTTTTTTGTTGGGGTCTCACTCTGTCACCCAGACTGGAGTGCAGTTGCCGCTCCCGGCCACCGCAGCCTCGACCTGCTGGGCTCAGGCGATCCTTCCGCCTCAGACTTCCAAGTAACTGGAACTACAGGCGCGCGCCACCACGCCCGGCTAGGTTTTGATTTATTGTAGAAATGAGGTCTCGCCAAGTTCCCCGGGCGGGTCTCGAACCCGCGGGCTCAGGCAATCCACTCACCTCAGCCTCCCAAAGCGCAGGATTACAGGCTGAGCCACTGAGCCCGGCTGGACAGAAGTTCTTATATTAATTGAAATAAATCTTGACTAGTCATGTTATGAATAGGAATACCTAATAGAAAATGAATTTTATTGCTAATTATTTATGAAATGTTTTAAAACTATTTATAGGTTTGTTACTGTTTATAGAAACACCTTCTACCCAAGCTGACACAATTTAAATTCTAAACAGTAACTTTCCTGGTAGCCCTCATTTGCTACATAATTTTTTCCATGCTTTGTTTTAGAAAATAGGCAGGATACATGTGTTGAATGGTTTTTTCTACATCCCAGGGTTTTACTTTACTTGTATCCCAACTATATCACTGTTTTTAGGGAAGAGTGGGAAACTACATTAATATGAGTAAATTTTCTCCATTTTAAACAAACAACAGACTTTCTAGAATTATTCATACATGTGTTTTATTTTTATTTTATTTTATTTTATTTTATTTTTTGAGTTGGAGTCTTACTCTGTCGCCCAGACTGGAGTGCAGTGGCCACTCCCGTCCACCGCAGCCTCGACCTGCTGGGCTCAGGCGATCCTTCCGCCTCAGACTTCCAAGTAACTGGAACTACAGGCGCGCGCCACCATGCCCGGCTAGTTTTTGATTTATTGTAGAGATGAGGTCTTGCCAAGTTGCCCAGGCGGGTCTCGAACCCGCGGGCTCAGGCAATTCACTCACCTCAGCCTCCCAAGGCGTGGGATTACAGGCTGAGCCACCGAACCCAGCCATACATGTGTTTTAAAGACATCCATCATGGAAAAAAGGTTTGCAGATCTAAGATATATAAAACTAAGTTAGGCACATTCTTACTTGATGCCTACCAATGGTAATCAAGGAGTTGAAAAATGGTCTAAAGGGAACAGGGTTTTCAAATAAGAACAGTGATGTAACAGCAAATGTGATAGATTGTAGCTACATGGAAGCTCAGAGCTGAAGATGCCATCCTTGGGGTAAAGGGCAGGTCAACATTATTTAGGTGGCATTCACTCAATAGTACATCGTATCCAAGGGGTTCTCCCAAACTGGGACTTTGCAGGTGGCAAAACCAAATAAATGGACTCTGTGAGAGGTGAGAATTCCTGCCCAAATCCTGTACACTGTTAAGTCTATCATTCAGGTGGTTGGGAACATTTTGCTTTTGTGTCTTGGAGTTCGAGTCTCAGCAAGTGATTTGTAGAGTTTGTGTGTACCGCCTGCCAGCTCTGGTCAGTGTCACCAACACCTCAGTTTCATCCTGACAGCAAGCCTTCAGCACAAAGAATGCCACAAACCAGGCCTTGCTGCTAACGGTCCCCCTCCCAGTGCTTTAAGACCTTGACTGCCCTGGCCAACACATGAATATTTGCATGTGTTCCAATTTATCTAATTGTAGATATATTAGCATTTCCCCCTCTTCCAGATGGTGATGTGAAAAAGGGCAACCGTTGAAACTCAGTCACCCAAGTTAACACCATGTCACTCCACGGGTCAGGCTGGCTGCAAATATGTTGGGAACAATTTAGAGCTCTGTGTATGCTGGTTTGAGGGTCTTAGCCAGGTGTGGGGGAGGGGCCTGGTCTGGGAGTCCAATTTTCAGAGAAAACTCACCAGTTCCTGTCAACTGAAAGAAATGTTTCATGCACATGGTGGGTCAGAATGTTATTTTTATAATATAAACCACCTGGCCTCCTCCTCGTTTACCTCTGCCACAAATGCTATTCTACACACATACCTAGACCAAGGTCCCTGGTAACTATTACAAACCCAAGTTGTGCTCTCTTCTCAAGGTTTTTTTCTTTTTCTTTCTTTTTCTTTTTTCAAGTTGAGGTGAAGACAAGATGAATTGATCAGGGCTCAAGAGTTTGGTTTATTTTTATAGTTGCTTTGATGTAAAAGGACTTGGCTTTGAGACTTGCATGAGAGAGTTGGGAGGGAGTTAGGGAGAGATGCAGTCAGACTGTCTTCTCTCAGCAACTCGGTGAGACAGTGAGCATCTCTCTAAAGTTTATGAACTAGGGACTTGGAGACTCCTGTGGAGATAGTCCAAAGTCTTTATTTACCAGGGGACCTTTTGTAAGCATTTCTTTCACTATGCTCTACTGTTCTATTTGGAGGTCAAGCATCTCTATTCACTTTGCTTAATAAGAAAAGAAACAGATTAAAGTTAGGGAAGGAGGCTGGGGAAGAAATACAGGTCTCATTAAAACAATATGCACTCTCAATTTCATTCATGGGCAAGTCATTAAGGTTGGATAATTAGCTGACATATGACTTTCAAATGGTAAGGAGCTATAACTAACCTTCTTATGTTTGGGTTTCATTAGTTCTAAAACAGGATGCTTTCCCATGGAGATTTCCACCAGGAAATACCTCCTTTAGAAGTTAAGTTCCATTGCATAGCATACAGTGCATCTGAGTCGAGGTATATAACTCTACAGGCAGAGAAGAGGTCATGGGTAATTTCAAATAGAAACACTTGGCATTAAAACAGCATTAGCACTGAACAATAGCCTCAATTTTATGGCAGGAACTAAATCTCTATTTGGGGTATGGAATGTTAAGGCCAGGCCTTATTTAATAATCAGCAAAAAGAGCATTACAATTCCATTTAGTCAAGTGTATGAATTAATCAAATTTTCTCTTAGTCATCCTCTCCTGGGGATAAAAAAAAAAAAACACATAATTTTATAAACTGGTTTATTATGATTTAAATGTAGGTTTAATTCCCTGGACTTTGAGAAAACTCATTCATTGCATGAAAGTTTAAAACATGTTTTTATGTATGGTAATCCAAACAAAGTGTGCTTACTACCTTAGGTAACTTAAAACACAATTAAACACTCCTACCATGCTTCTTTTAGGAAGTAGGTGCCCTGGAAGAATAGTTTTTCTAGGTATCTTCATAAGCAATGGCTTTGGTTGGAAACCAGAGGGGCAATAGAAATCAAAGGCCATTAAGTGGAATCCATTGCTTCCACATAGATTCTGCTGGAGAGTCTTGAGTTAATGAATTTCATTCTTATTTTGAGTAAAAAGCAAAAATTTCCTAGAGATAGAGCTTTGTAAGGAGTTCATCTGCGATGAGTGTTGCACCTCATATTTCCCTGCTGTGCAGCCCTGCTACACAACACCCAACGTTGGTTACACATAAACAAAAAGTCAATCAACAGTTTGCCTATAGAAATATTGAATATCTCAACTTCATGTGGTACCTACTGTTACTCCACTAGCCTGAGCACTGGTCCCCAGTGTTGAACACCTGTATTTATTTTTGTGTGAAGCCAGTTAAAAAACAACAAAATACATATGTGAAAAAGGTACGTTACCCCAATGAGGAAGTAGGTATCTTGCACTTCCAATAGATTGAGCTATCACATCAATGTTTTAACCAGGAGTCATTTTTTTTATTTGAATGCAAATTCATGCACATAAATAATTTCATGCTCTAGTATTCTAGTATCAAAGAAATTTTTGCTTTTTTACTGGAAATAAGAATGAAATTCATTAATTCAAACCACTCCAGCAGACTACATGGAAGAACACGTCACTAGCTTGAAAATAAAACTCGAATCACAAACCTCTTAAATCAAAATAGAAAGTGAGATAAAATGCTCAAGTTCTGCTTCTGCACTTGGCAGCAAAGACAGCTGCTGAAACAACGAGTGGCATTCCTTCTGAGATCATCTGGAGGGGAGCCAGACGTGAATCTGATGGCCTTTGTGTCACTCTTATTGTAAAAAAATGGAAACGACTGCAAGTTTTCATGCTTCGGGTATGTGGTTAAGGGAAGGATTAACTGCCTAGACAAAAATGGCATGAAGAAAAATATGTCCAAAATATATAAATTTCTACTTGATGTCTGTAATATTAGAAGGTGATTTCTTTCATCAAAGACCCAATAAATACTAATGGGTTTCAATACAACTTTCTGAAAAAAAGTGTATATTAATAAATTATTTTATTAATTATTTAGAAATTGAGAAATAAAATCATATTTTTAACTATTCCTTTTCTATACCATAGTCATCTATGAAGACATGGTCTAAACGCAGAGTTACAGCTCTTTCTCTTTCTGTCTCTCTGTGTTTTTTGGAGTTGTGGTGTCAAGACTAGCTGAAAATTCTTTAATTAGTCTTCATGGACACAAGCTTCCCATTTCCTTCAGTGGGAGGCTTCTTTGCATAAAAACCAGTGGTTTGTATCCATTAGATCCTTTGACTTGACTGCTTTCCTTTGATTAATCAGAAGAGTAAAGTTTAGTCTGAATACTACTTTCCTAAGAATGAATGAGTATAATCTCTTACAGCTTTCATGAAGCTGCCTGAAACCAGAGGGATTAGTCCTGCAATCCAGTCCCATACTCCACTTCAAGTATTTTCAACTACTTGGCACCACTGGGGGTGACGTCCATGGCTCAGTGAGACGGCTACTGCTGGCATAATGGTTTCTCGTGTTTCAGCACATGGTCTTGGCATTAATAATCCAACGTGAAATGATTTGCAATGCACAGGGGTGACATTTGATTATGTGAAAGGCATTGCAGGAATGAGCATATAGGCTCTTACAGGCCAACTGCTGGCAAAAGCATGATGAAATGTTATATGGTGAAAATAGCATTTAAGATGGTTTCTGAACTGACAGAGAAAAGTGTAAGGATATTGCTGCAGGAGAAATTTTCTTCCTTTTTTTCCTCCTTGTTTTTCTTTCTCAAATCTTGCTTTGGAGGGCCAAATGGGTTAAGGGGCCAGATTTGGCAGCCAACCACCCAAACACATTTTCAAAACATATTTGATTCAGGAAATTCTGGATCTTTTTAAGCAAGGATGTTAACAATCCTCCTGAGAACCTTAAATATGATGATTTAAACATAAGGAAAGGGGACCCTGAAATGATCACAGAAATCACCCAAGAGGCTTTCCTGTTGAAGAGTTCAGATTTTCATTTTGTTTTCTATTTTTTTTTAAAGACCACAAGGAGGATGTTGAATCTACTTTGGGTCAAAATTTATGAGATGATAGGAAAATTTCTAATTCTCAGGGTACCCAAAACAAGAACAAGAACACTAGAATTCCTTAGTCTAATATCATTTAGATCCACCCACTGATCTGTCAAATGCATTATATTCTAGATAGAGTATAATGAGCATATTTGCTACATATGAACAAACATAAAGTGTGCCTGGGAGTGAGTACGGTCAAATCTTGGTTACTCACGGTCATGAGAATTGGGTGGGGAAAAAGTTACTACGCATATATTAAATCCAGAGAGAATCGGAATTTTTAAAATCGATACTTTCAAATTCATGCCCTTTCAGAACTTTAGCCACAGATATGAACAAAATAATATTAGCTGATTTTAATGTTACTGACTTTTCCTTCCTAGCCTACTGCTTTGCAGAGTAAGATGAGATATCTTTGCTGATTACTGATTATATACAGGTATGGAGTAACGTTAACTTCATTTATTCTTGAGATTTCTTGTTCGTTCTTTTGGCTATTTAGTTGACAAAATTTACTAGGCACTTACTATATGCAAAACACAGTGCTTGGAGTCACAGGGGACATAAGAATACAGACCCTGTCCCTGAGGAACTTAACATTTTATAACAGATATGGAACATGCACATAAGTAACTTTAACATAAGGTAGAAAACACTAAGCACTAGAAGAGAAACAGAGGAAACTGCTTGGAGAAATCAGAGGAGGTAGAGGTGTCTTGCAAGGAGATTCAGAGAAAATTCATGGAGAACGTGACATTTGTGTAGAGTTTCGGAAGACGGGCAGGGCTTAGACGTGAAGAGAAGGTGGCAACAGCGCTTCTAAGAGTTACATCGTGAGTATGGGAGTGGTTAGAAGAGATCAAGGCACAGAGGAGGAAGAGTCAGGGTGAAGCCTCTAGTCTTAGGAGTAGGAATTGGGGAAATAAAGTTAGAAAGGAAAGTTGGACCACTTGTGGAATCACAGTAAGAAATTTAGACTTTAATAAGAAGGTAATAGGAAACCACCGAAGCTTCTTTTTTAAACATTTTATTTTGAAATAATTTTATAGTTTATAGTCTACAGCAATACCACCCTGAATGCACCCAGTCTCGTCTGAAATAATTTTATACTTATAGAAGACTTGCAAAGACTGTACAGAATTCCCAGAAGTAGTCTATTTCATTCAAGTTTCCATTTTTTTAGTATAATGATTTACTTAGTATTTTTATATCACACTCCTTTGATTGCATCCTCTCTCTGATGCTTAGTGTGACGTATGTCTTGCTTTTTTCTTCTTAATCAGAAATGCCAAAGATTTGTCTTTCTCATTATCGTTTCAAAGAAACAGTTTTTGGCTTTGTTAATCAAATCTGTCAGTTTTTGTCCCATTTCATCAGCTCCCTAAAGTTCCCCTAAATCTACACATACATTCAATCTAATTTTAAAAGGAGATTAACGTACAAGTGCAGTATCAAAAAAAGTCCCTTGATCGACCTTTTAAGCAGAATGCTGTCCCCAAGTCCTATACAGCCACAGAGCTATGTGATTCTTTCATCATGATCTAGCTTGGAAAATGGTGGGCCATTACAACCTGAAAACGTGTGCTTTTTCTTTGACAAAGAACATTGTTTCTGTGATTTATTTTCTTCCCTCTGTTTCCTTTGTCTCTTCCAAGGACTCATATTGCCTTACTGTTCACCTCTAGGTCTTATCTCCATATCTCTTATACTGTCTTCTTCCATCTTTTTGTCTTTTTGCTCTAAGTTCTAGAAGATTTACTTTATTATTATTTTTTTTTACTTTCTTATCCTTTACTAATTTGGCTACCTAAGTCCACCCATCTATTTACTCCTCTTTTATTATTTATTTTTATTGCTCCAATTTGACAGTCTTACTTAACTCTCTTGTTCCCTGATATGGGAGTTGCTTTCAAGTTCATTTTTCATAGCTGTTTTAGGGATACATATTCTCCCAAATATTTCCGAGGATATTGGCTGGGTGTGGTGGCTCATACCTGTTATCCCAGCATTTGGGGAGGCTGAGGTGGGAGGATTGCTTGAGTCTAGGAGTACGAGAACAGTTTGGGCAACATAGCAAGATCTTTTCTCTACAAAAATAAAAAAAACTAGCTGGGTGTGGTGGTGTACACCTGTAATCCCAGCTACTTGGGAGGTTGCAGTGGAAGGATCATCTAAGCTCAAGATATCAAGGCTGCAGTGAGTTATCTGACTTGGGTGATAGAATGAGAACCTGACTTGGAAAAAAAAATTCTGAGGCAATTAATAGTAATACTCTTTTACATTCTGTGTCACTTGAATTATTTTGTTTTTATTTTTTGCTTGTTTGCTTGCCTTGGTCTTTTATGCATTTGGTTTTCCTCAAATGTTTGGTGATCTTTAGTCCATTGACATCTGTGAGTAAATAAATATATCAGTTTAGGTGTCTGGCAATATTTCCTCTATGCTTGTCTGTTTCTCTAGGTGGTCTACCCTGAGTGGGTGGGCTGCCGGGTGCTCTGTGTGAGCGGGCAGCGTGTGGTGATTGGAAGACTTCACCTTCTCATAATTGATACAGTTGGTGCTTGGTAATGGACATGCAGGCACAGGAGGGTTGGAGAAGCTTCCTCAACTGCTGCCTTTCTCCCTACTTCCCTGCTTCTCATCCTTGTCTTTGGTGTCTGGGGTTACATCAAGCTCTATTCTGAGGCTTCTTGACTCAGGCTCAACTTATCCTCATCAGTCAATTTACTTTCATTGATCAGAGGTCAAAATTCACTACTGACTACTACTCAGCGCCGGGAAGTACCTCTCAGGCGGGATGGGCCAGAAGTTTTGAAAGCAGTTGTTTAATTAGCCTTAAAATCACCCCAGGACTTTCTCCTCCTCTTTGCATTAGTTCATCTGGTCCTGGAGTTTTCTAGCTCTCCCTTGTTCTCACAGAACATTTCTTTCATATGTGTTCAGACTGTGGTATTCTTGCACCTCATAATTTGATTTCACTTTCATCTCCCAGAATTGCCTCCAAGTTCATCTCCTCCTTGTTGTCCAGCACCATGGTTAATTTACTTATATAAACACATGTGTGACATCTGATATTTTAAGGCATTTTAGAGAAGAAAAGAGTTTGAGGAATGTGCAAAGTCCACCCCCCCATCTTAATTCAATTTTGAGAATTTTTTTTTTTTTTGTATTTTGTATTCTAAGGGCAGTTTATTTTGTTGATTCTGGCCCATCCTTACAGGTGATTTGAGAACTATTTGAATACTGTGGCTCAGTTTTAGTTCTTTCCAGCTGGAACTTATGGCATAGATGAGTGGAAGCTACCAATAACAATTTGACAAGAACATGCTTTCTCTCCAACTCCCATTGGACAATAGGCAAGGTGGCCCTATTTTCACAAGCAGTGCTGACCACAAGAGTAGGAAGGAGCTCTCTAAATCCTTATTGTAGAACAATGTCTCTACTTCTTTTTTTTTTCTTTTTAGAGACACGGTCTCACTCTGTCACCCAGGCTGATGTGCAGTGGCTGATCATAGTTACTGTAGCCTTGACTTCCCGGGCTCAATGATCCTCCCACCTCAGTCTCCAGAGTAGCTGGGACTACAGGTATGCACCACCACACCCAGCTAATTATTTTTATTTTTTTAGAGATGGGGTCTCACTATGTTGTCGAGGCTGGACTGGAACTCTTGGCCTCAAGTGATCCTCCTGCCTCAACCTTCCAAAATGCTAGGATTACAGGTATGAACCACCGCACCTGACCTGTCTCTATTTCTAAGCCCATTTTTACTCTCTAAACTGTAATCTGACTTGTATCTCACATTCTTCACTGACACCTCTCTTCTAGGATAACTAAGGATCTTACATTCATCACAGTCAATGGGCACATCTCATTGGACCCATGCACCACAGCTGACCCCGTTCACTGCATCCTCAATCTCGAAACGTCACATCTCTTGGTTTCCATAAATTCTCTCTTCTGCTTCTTTGTCACTTTCTGGCCAATACTCAAGCTTTTTAGAGAAATATTATTTTTATTTCCCCCCAAAATTGTTCCTAAGATCACTCCTTGATCTTCTCATTCTCATTTGGCAGTGAGACCTGTGACCATGGCTATGACTCAGAAATGTAGAAATTTAACCCAAATCTCTCTCTTGAGTTTCAGGCCTTATTTATTTATTTATTTTGAGTTGGAGTCTCACTTCATCGACCAGGCTGGAGTGCAGTGGCACGCTCACAGCCACTGCAGCCGCGACCTGCTGGGCTCAGGCAATCCTTCTGTCTCAGTCTTCCAAATAGCTGGAACTACAGGTGCAGGCTACCGTGCCTGGCTAATTTTTTTTATTTAGTGTAGAGACGAGGTCCCCCCAGTTTGCCCAGGCTGGTCTTGAACCCCTGGACTAAGACAATCCTCTTGTCTCTGCCTCCCAAATTGCTGGGGTTACAGGCTTGAGCCACCACACCCTGGCCTTATTATTGTTATTATTTTTATTGCCCTTCTCCATCTGGCTTCCAGGCACCTCACACTGATGCTGTCCTCACTTCCCATGTACCATACCTGCTCCACCTCGTCCTGTGTTCTCCACCCAGTGACCAAAGCCAGAGTTGAGGTATCATCCTACCTTCCATGTCTAATGAAGCACCTTCACCTCTACCTACTCCATGTATAGTGCAGTGCGTGCAACTCCTTTCCACGACACTCATCACTCATTTCCCTCTTGGTCTTTAGCATCATTTAGGTCTAAGCCATTTACATGCTGCTGCTAGGGTGACCTTTCTGAAGTATATTTGAACACACCACTCTTCTGCTCAGAATCCTTTAGAATAAAGCCCATACTCAGTCCTTGTGGTCTGATGGATGTACCTACCTGCCCTCTTTTGCTGTTCCCTGACACACATACTGACATGCTCCCCTAATTCTGAAAGTGCCTTTGCCAACAATGTCACCGTCTCTTCTCTTTCTTTCTTTTTTTTTTTTGAGTCGGAGTCTCACTCTGTCACCCAGGCTGGTGTGCAGTGGCACGCTGCTCACGGTCACTGCAGCCTCGACCTGCTGGGTTCAGGTGATCTTTCCACCTCAGCCTTGAAAGTAGCTGGAACTATAGGCATGTGCCACCACGACTGGCTAATTTTTTGATTTATTGTAGAGACGTGGTCTCGCCATGTGGCTCAGGCTGGTCTCGAACCCTTGAGCTCAGGCAATCCTCTTGCCTCTGTCTTCCAAAGTGCTGGGATTACAGGTGTGAGCCACCGTGCCCAGCCTCATCTCTTTTCTGACTGGTCAAGACACCCTCCGCGGCTTGTATCAGTTCGTGTTTATATTCCCTGCGATTCCTGTGACTTCCTCCAGGCAGCATTAGGTTTGTGGGTCTGTTTATTAAGTTATTCCCTCTCCTTACTCCACAAAGGATTTTAGGCAATGTAAAATAGATACACTGAGTAACAGGATAAAATAAATGAGTGCAGCAATAAATTCAAAGGGAGAGTGAGCCGGGCTCAGTGGCTCAGCCTGTAATCCTGCGCTTTGGGAGGCTGAGGTGAGTGAATTGCCTGAGTCCGCAGGTTCGAGACCCACCCAGGCAACTTGGCGAGACCTCATCTCTACAATAAATCAAAAAACTAGCCGAGCGTGGTAGCGTGCACCTGTACTTCCAGCTACTTGGAAGGCTGAGGCGGAAGGATCCCGGAGCCCAGCAGGTTGAGGCTGCAGTGGCCGGGAGCGGCCACTGCACTCCAGTCTGGGCGACAGAGTGAGACTCCAACTCAAAAAACAAAACAAAACAAAAAAACAAAGGGAGAGTAAAGGTGGAAATAGAAATGATATCAGGTATGAGGTTAGGCTTAAACATTATATGACATTAAGTTCTGTAGACCTACGTGACAAAGAAGTGCTCTGAAAATTTGTCTATGGGCTTTTTAGATGTCAAACTAAGAGAGAAACTTGACTGCTTTTGAGTTTTACAATGTCCATAAGCAACAAATAAAACATCTCTGTCAGTACTGAAAACTTAGAGATAATTCACTGTATTAAAAGGGTACCGGGCATGGTGGCTCACCCCTGAAATCCCAGTACTTTGGGAGAAGATGACAAGAGGATTGCCTGAGCCCAGGGGCTCGAAACCAGCCTGGGTAATTTGGCAAGATCTTGTCTCTACAATAAATTAAAAAAATTAGCCAGGCATGGTGGTGAGCAGTAGTAGTTCCAGGTACTTGGAAGGCTGAGGTGGAAGGATTGCCTGAGCCCATCACATCGAGGCTGCAGTAGCTGTCCATGTGCGACTACACTCAAGCCTGGACAATGGAATGAAACTGACTCAGAAAAAAAAAAAAAAGGTACTTATAAGGGAGACTGGCAAATTTAGAAGTTCCTTCTCTTGCGCTTTCATTGATCCTCAAATATAATAACTATGTAATACTTGTAACTTTTTTTTATACATTGATTTCTTCAGCTAGGAACCATATCCTCAGTACTTGGCCCAATGCTTGATATTTTCTGGTTATTCAATGAGGATTTGTTATACACACTAGATAACCAGATGTTGACAGTTAATGTAGACAAATGTTTTTGTGTGAGTAGATATGCAACAGAAATGTATCATCAGTTGTATTCCATCATAAACATAAAGGTTTAACCAACTAGAATAGTCTTTACTATAATTATAAAACAGTACTTGGGATACCTATTATGTGCCAGATACTATGTTAAACACATTGCATGTATATCTTCTATGACTTCCAGCCATACCATGGAGCTTATTCCCTATCTCAAAGTTGGGGAAATTGAAAAGCTTAAATTAATTTCCCAAGGGCAGAACATTGGCTCAACATAGGTGCTTGACCCCAGTCCTATGATTCTCAAACCTTTGCTATGGGTTCATTCTATGGTGTGTAGTGGATTGATTAATATTTGATTATAACATTTGTGGAAGTGGAAACTTTTTACTGATGGAAAGTCTTTGCCACTGTTTACTTGTTCTTTAGGTTTCTATACCAGAATGTTTTGAGGGAAAGGGCAGCAGCTATCTGGCAAACAAAATGATATGCTATAACATTTATTTTCCATAAAAATATCAGGGAACATCCAAATAGAAAACACTTCCATTTTTAGAAATTGGAACCACAGATTTTCCAGAATATGATGCAACTTTGTTCACTATATCCAAGGAAACTTGTTACCATTGTACACAAGGGTTTGCTCTATTTTAACCCAGTTAACTTTTGCTGACATTGATGGCCGCTTCTTACCTGAAAGTTGCCAAAGCAGCTCCCTCCTGGGAGAGTCACATAACTCACAAAGGGAGGTCCAGGGGCTGGCAGCGACTCATAGACCACCACGCCTTCACTTGGGAACGCAGCCCTCTGCTGCTGCTTGCTCTCCCAAAACTCCTGTAACATTGACACAACATTCACTGAAAAAGACAAGGAACATCATCAGTTATTAAGGACGGACATACCCTGGCAAAAACAAATTTTATTTGCAAGCTGGATTCTGTAGTATGGCGGTCCCAGTTTAAGCAGAGTCGAATACATAGTACATAGTGAAGGTGCTCTCAGCTGTAAAGAAATATACTTTATTTAATATTATTATTATTATTTTTTGAGTTGGAGTCTCACTCTGTCGCCCAGACTGGAGTGCAGTGGCCGCTCCCGGGCACCACAGCCTCGACCTGCTGGGCTCCGGCGATCCTTCCGCCTCAGCTTTCCGAGTAGCTGGAATTACAGGCACGCGCTACCATGCCCGGCTGTTTTTTCGATTTATTGTAGAGACGAGGTTTCGCCAAGTTGCCCAGGCGGGTCTCGAACCCGCGAGCTCAGGCAATCCACTCACCTCAGCCTCCCAAAGCGCAGGATTACAGGCTGAGCCACCGAGTCTGGCGAAATATACTTTATTTAAATATATTTAAAGCATGTTAAAATACACAATGTTAATGCAAGTGTGTCTATTTCTTTCCTTCCTTCCTTTCTTTCCTTCTATATAGAGACAGGGTCTCACTATGTTGCTCAGGCTGATCTCAAATTCCTGGCCTCAAGCCATTCTTCCACCTCAGCCTCCCAAAGTGCTGGGATTACAGGTGTGAGCTCCCATGCTCAGCCTCAAATGTGTATATTTCTTTTTTTTTTTGAGTTGGAGTCTCACTCCGTCACCCAGACTGGAGTGCAGTGGCCGCTCCCGGCCACCGCAGCATCGACCTGCTGGGCTCCGGCGATCCTTCCGCCTCAGCCTTCCAAGTAGCTGGAACTACAGACGTGCGCTACCACACCCGGCTAATTTTTTTGATTTATTGTAGAGGCAGGTCTCGAACCTGCGGGCTCAGGCAATCCACTCACCTCAACCTCCCAAGGCACTGGATTACAGGCTGAGCCACCGAGCCCGGCTATATTTCTTAATGAGTATGACTAAAGTGGTTTTGGTACCCTAATTATAACAATGTAGCAATATTTCAAATTTATACTATAAATTATTTTTTTACTATGAAATTTAAAAATATCATTCTTCCTACTTTGAACATTTGCCTCAGTAGACTTTGTCCAGAGCTTTGATTGTCTATGGTCCTCTCTCCCATTTCACATGGACTCTTAAACCTACAAAGATTTAAGAGAAGAAAATCAGAAAGAAGAAAACTCTTTCATGCTCTCTCCACCCCAATCTAAAGGAGAATGAAAGGTAATTGTGGAATAAACAGGAGACTGAAAAAAGCCATGAGTGAAACTAATAACATGGAGACCTTGTTAAGGACAAGGTCTGTTAGAGATTTCAGAAAACACAATGATGGCTAGAGCCATGTGTTTTAGATTAAATGACCTGTGATAGCCTGCAAAAGTTCCAGATCAAATTAGATTGGTTTGTTTATCCTGTACTGCAAATTAAATCGTGGAAATTAACAAGGATAATAGAATTATAGAGTCAAAAGTGACCTTATAGGTCACACAGGCAAAGCTCTGACTAACACAGGAATTCCCCTGCCAGCCCTCCCGACAGCTGCTCATCTACCCTGTACCTGAACATGTGGAATGACTTGGTACTTGCCACATCCTGAGACAGCCCATTTCAATGGCTAGTGGCTCTGTAAAAAGGTCCTTTTTGGAGTAAGCTGAAATCTGCTTTCCTGTAAGGTTCGTGCAGAAGGTCTACATCTCCTTTCTGGAGCCTCATAGACGTTTATTTCCTTATCCACATGAAAGCCCAGCACATATTTGAGGGTGGTGAGCATATCTGTTGCTTCTGCCTACCTTGCATTTGCTGTCCTTCTTGTGGGAAAAGCACAAAAGTTTTCCTTGAAGAACTTTGCAGGGTAGAGGTGAGGATTTGGCCAAAGCCAAGCCATTTAGAGGCAATGAGTCCAGGACTTTGGTTGAAATTTTTGGAAGTTTCCTTTCCTTCAGTAGGGTTTATGGAGGGATAGAATGTAAGCATGGCACTGTCCGAGCAAGAAGGAAGGTGGTAGAGAAGAACGTCAACACAGAGAAGGATAGAGCCAAGAGATGGAGAATGAAAGACTAAGTTTTGATGACGTAGTTTGAGCTCCTGGTTTCAGCTATGCCCAAATACGAGATCCTTGATTGGACTTGGAGTTATCTGAACTAACCCATTTGCTTTTTCTTTAAGCCATTTTGAACTGGCATTGCTTGCATGCATATAAAAGCATAGTAATAGACAACTTTCATGATTCTTCAAGTTCTAGATGAAATAGTTCTTGTTCTTCCAAACATTCTTTGTATAACATGGTATCTATACCCTTTGCCATTATAATGAATACATTCTTGGATGTGCTTCAAAATACTGGTCATTGGTGTTTTTCAGAGACTTAACAGTGTCACAGAGTTTGAGCTGAAGGAAAAACATTGTACAATCACCTTCTAAAGTTTCCTAGAGCACTGGGTTCCTGCACCTCCTCCCTAGGTACTGACATGTGGTGTATGGTTCAGGCAAATCCCAGAGACTCCTAAGGAATTGGATGCTTGTATATATTTAAAACCTTCAGTGTTTAGTATTTTCTTTTTAGAGACAAGATCTCGCCAAGTTGCCCAGGCTGATCTCGAACCCCTGAGCTCAAGCAATACTCTCACCTCAACCTCGCAAAGTACGGGGATTACAGGTTTGAGCCACCATGCCTGGCCTTCAGTGTTTAGTCTTTAAGATGTGTTTTGGGAAAGAAATTGGGAAATGTAAAACTAACAGAGGGGATACTGGAATTAATCAATAAAATACATGTTGAAGTAGTCAAGTTGATAATTGTTCGTTACAGAGCTTTTTAATCCGTTAAAAAATACAGAGGGTGTCAGAAAATGTATACACATTTTAAGAAAGGAAACAAAAACTGTATTATAACAAGTTAAGTTTGACTTCTGCAATTATAAGAGGCGCTCAAAGTGGTTACCCTCAGACACTCCTGATAACAGTAAACTAAAAGTAATACATAGGTAACAGTTCTTAAAATGTGTATACATTTGCTTTGTCACCCCTGGTATTTGAAGTAACATTTTCTATCAGTTGACGTAACTCAATAGAATTAGAACTTTAATTTTCTAAACTGTTTTTCTGTCCCCCATCTTTCTCTTCTCCCTCCCATCCCTGAGGAAACAAGGATTGATGAGCTGGTTGATTTGTGTCTCTTCTTGCAGTTGACTTCTAGAATTCAGCAGCAATGTCCTGAAGATTGAAGCCTGAAACTAAGCCCAGTGACCTATTGCTCTGCTAGTCAACAAGAACCATTAGCCTCCTATTTTAAGCTAGTAGATTGATGAATGATGTTCCGCTGAGAACTGGAGTAGGAAGTTGAGGACTTTATCTAGGTAAAATGAACACAAGAATCTTGGCACATAAAGTTATTTGGATTAAAGAGTTTGGAGATATGCACTAAGTTAAGATTTCTGCATGAATAAAAGTGGCAGTTTTCAAATTTTTCATTCTGCAGTCTTGGAAAATTTCTTTGATGGTCCTGCAGATGTCGTCACCCCTAAAGAGTACAACATATATACATGCACACACACAATCTGTCTTTCTATCTCCATCAACTCTTGTCGACTGGAAAGCCAGATGAATGGAGTGCAGGGGGAGGAAGGCCACTTTGCCGTCTGGAATTCCAAAGATGAGTATACCAGAGGATGCTCTGTTTATGAAACACATGCCCTTTTATTTATTTATTTACTTTTCAGGCAGCATCAACAAGTTTTGTGGATAATTTGAAAGAAAATATGAGCAGAGGGTCAAGAAATGCTGAAGAAAACCACTCAAGTTTGAGAATAGAGTTTACCCCTAGTGCAGTTCCACCGTCAGTGCCCAGTTAGTGATCCTGTCTTCCCTGTTACAGAATCAACTTGAGTTGCCAAGTGTGCAACATCCATCCCTACGTCCAGGGACACATCTGCACAAATGCCCAGGTTCACCTTACTTCCTACAGCCTCAAATAAATGTGTGCTGCTTTTTCTGAGCATTGTTCTCTTAGTAACTCCCATGAACTGTTATTCATATTATTTGAGACAGGGTCTTCCTCTGTCACCCAAGATGGAGTGCAGCGGCGTGAACATAGCCCACTTCAGCCTTGAACTCCTGGACTCAAGCAATCCTCCTGCCTCAGCCTCTTGGGTAGCTGGAACTACAGGTGTGCACCACCACACCTGGCTAGTTAACTTTTGTTGTTGTTGTTTTTTTGTAGAGACAGGGCCTTGCTACGTTGTCCAGGCTGTTCTCAAATACCTGGCCTCAAGTGATCCTCCCACCTCGGCCTCCCAAAGTACTGTCATTACAAGCGTGAACCATGATCTATTTTTAAATGTTTTCTCTCTACTCACCCCCTCCCAGTAGCTATAAGTGTGCACAAAACAGTAAATAAATAAATAAAATTTTAAAAGTGAAACACTTATGATTGGCACTTTTTTTGACTACTAGTTATAAAATTTTCCCATAGTAGTTAAGCCGCTAGAAAGATTCGTCTATATTAACTATCTCTGCTTCCTTATCTTCCATTTATTTTTAACCCACCACAATCGGCCTTCCCTCTGCATTATTCCACTGAAGCTACTCCAACATATATCATCAGTTCCTAATTTTCAGCCCTTATTTACTTGACCTCTTTGCTGCATTGGACACAGCTGCTCAATTTCTTTTAGAAATTCTCATCTTCCTAGGCTTTCTGGCAGTGTTTCTTTTTGATTCTGCTTCTCTTTTTATAATAATTTCCCCTAGGTCTCCTTCTTCTCACTCCTCATGTTGGTTTGCATGAGAGTCTTGTCTTGTTCTTTTGCTTCTCTCTTGACTATTCTTGAATGACAGAACCTGTCTCCATGACTATATTTACCATAGTACATAGGACAGCTCTCAAACTGTTCTCCTGAGCCTTTAACTTCATTATTAGACACTTCCATTGGGATGTTGCACAAACTCAACATGTTTTCAAACTCAACTCATTTTTTTTCCCATAAGTGCTTCTCTTCCTCCTGAGTCACTAGGAAATTGATGTTATCATTTATTCTTTCACCTAAATCAGAAACCTGGTAGGAACCTTAAACTCTTTCTATTCCCGATAAATGCCCAAGTTTTGCCAGTTCCGTATCCTGATGTCTCCCACAGGCATGGCTTTCTCTATGTCCTGCATTGGTTCATGCTCATCCAGTCTCACCAAGCATCCCACAAAACCCTCCTGACTCCAGTCAGTCTCCCATCCCATCCCTCCTCCCACTGCTTCCTGGGTAATCTTTCTGAATTTCATTGCTGATCAAATCACTCACAACTTAAACTGTAGGTCCTTCATTACACATGGAATAAATGACTCCTTGGCAAGGCATAGAAGGTCCTGCTTACAACTCTCTCTCATTCTGAACTCCTCTTCCCCTGCACCCCCATTCATGCCCAGGCTTCTCACACTCTGTGCTTCTAATGCTGCTTGCAAGGCCTGGGTTTCCATTCATCCTTCTGGAATGTCCTTCTTTCCATGGTCTGTTATCTTCTTAAATGGCACCTACTCCATTTTCAAGATTCACCTTTTGTTTTTGTCAAAAACAAAACCAAAATCATCTTTGAACCCTCTCTGATGAAAGCTCAGTCCCCCAAGAAACATCAAGAATATCACTTGGAGACTTGTTAGAAATGCAGGCTGTCAAACCCTGTCCCACTCACTGAACCGGAATCCATGTTAACAAGTTTCACAGGAAATCTGATACACATTAAAGCTTGAGAAACCCTGTTGTAGGAAGAAACGGCTACTCCCATCTCCCTTATCATGTACCTGTTGTATGCCTTTTCTCATTTAATCCTTATAGGTTTTTCAACTGAACACAAGGGATAGACCTCTTCAGCAGTTTTGAATATTTTGTATATCAACAAGAACATAAGCTATGAAGTTTATAGACATTAGTGTGGCTACTTTCTTCTTCACCGTGTTTTGAAGTTTGAAGTTGACAGAGCTTTCAGAGTAGATATTAGATGCCCAAGCAAGTCTCTTGTGAGACTTTTATTTCCCTTTTCCTCAAACTTCTTTTTTCTTTTTCTTTTTATAAAGTTCAACATTAAGGCTTTCCCAGTTAACCGATGAAGACATCTGATGCCAGTTCCGTATCCTGCTGTCTTCCACAACACCTTGTTTGCCTAACCTTTGATGTCTCCAGCAGAAATCCTCAATTGGCTTTAGCAGGGACAGTCTTGTTCCTCACACATGCTGCTTATTTGTTATCTGTGCCTTGGTTCAAGTTCTCCCTCCTATTTTGAGCGTTTTTTTCCATCCCACCCCTTCCTTCCTTACATCCAATTTACTCTCACACTCAGGGGAAACCACCTCCCCCATCATACCTTCCTCACTGGTTCCCGCCCACATGCATCTCCTCTTCTGAACTCTTATTCCATTAGTGGCCCTGTGTTTTAGCACTTAATCTCCTATAAACCACGCTAATAAAATGGATGTGGTGCTCCCGGCTAAATGTATCAAGTCAGACTTGGCTGGACTTCCTTCTGGCCAGAGGAATGAAACGCCTTGTGGTAACAATTCATCTTATGGAATACAGCTTTCTGTTCTTTAACTCACTGCAGACTGTGGGATTCTAGAGGGCAGGGAGTCTGGTTCATTCTTCTCTGAAGCATCCTTGGTATCCCTCCCAGGGATGTTCACCCAGCACCCAGAAGTAGTTATTGAATTTGTTTGAAATCTAAGAAAAATCTACGTAGTCTAAACAGTTTTAGTGACACTGAATGAACATGTAGAAAGTAAGTGAAGTCACTGCGATTCACAGAGAGGTCAAGACTTCCTTCCAGAATAGGAGGTTTCATACATGAACTACCACGATGCCTGCATACAGCATGGGTATGATGGTGGCAACCACGTCGCAGCAGGAGGTGGCAGAGTGGGTGCAGAGAGGTGTAGCCTGGTCAGAATAGACATGTGGTTCACTTGGGTTGTACCTTCGCAACAACTAGTGCTTAGGAAATCCCCGAATGGGATGGTAAGTCTGTTTGTCTTGGGTACCAAATCTAATCATTTATGCTGGCTGCCTGAAGCACTCTGTTGAAAATAATGTGAAATTAGTACCTGGGATCAGTGGAACAGAACACCATAATTAATGTGGCATTAAACAATGTGGCATTGGCATAGTCTATGTGCTGAACCTGACCTTGACAGTATAAACTAATAAAGAAGTCCAAGACAGGCCTTTGTCCACAAAGATTTACAATCTGACTGGAGAAATATCGTATTCACCGTATAATTAGTGAACAAAATATTAGAGTACTAAATTGTGGAACAGATAATGTTAAAGTAATATACAAAACTTAAAGATGTATGGCATGGTAATTAAGTAAATGCATGGAGAAGAGTAGATAATGTGAGCTAAAGGGTCAGGAAAACTCTGCATGGGAAAAAGGCCTAAGCCAAGTTCTACTCAGAGGAGTGAGGTTTACACAGGGTTGGGAGAAGAGAGAGAAACTGTGCTCTCAAAGTAGTGAGGATGACATTTGGCAAAAAGGGTAAGAGGTTAAGACGCCACAGTGGCTCACACCTGTAATCTCTGCACTTTGGGAAGCTCAGGCTGGAGGATTGCTTGAGACCAGGAGTTTGAGGCCAGCCTGGGCAACATAGTGAGACCTCCTCTCTACAAAAAATAAAAAAATTAGCTGGGTGTGGTGGCGCACGACTGTTATCCCAGCTACTCAGGAGGCTGAGGCAGAAGGATTGCCTGAGCCCAGCAAGTCGAGGTTGTGGTGAGCCATGATTGTGTCACTCACTGCCCTCCAGCCTGGGAGACAGAGTGAGATTCCAACTCAAAAAAAAAAAGAAAAGAAAAATAAGATGGAGACAAGAGAATAATTATGCCTCTGTTGAGGAATTGTTCAAGAGAGCAATAAGAATGGGCTCCACCATTAGAAAGGGACGTCATTTGACAAAGACAGTGTAAGCAGACTTAACTTATTTTAATAATTGGACGTGAACCCCATCATCCTAGAGCCCCAGCTTTAACCCAGTGGGAGAGAGAGGCAGGGAAATAGAGTCCCTTGTCCTTTGTGTTTGCCTTGTGCCATGGTGCCTGTGGTGGCTTCATCCATGCAGAGCTGAAGTCATGAGGAAGGGCCCCGACTCTTAGGAAGAATGCATGGTTGCTCTTGTGCCACAAAGAATATTTCTGAGAAGAGCCTGGGCAGAAAATCCATGAGAAGTGGATAAGAGATGAAGTAACAGAAAGAGTGCTCCTTCTGCAGCCTGGAAGGAAATGAATCCCCTTCAGAAAAGAATGTCAATGACTGGATACCCAGAGGGCTTTTATCCTAAACATTCAGAGCTTGTCATTTATATGTATTATTGTATTTTCATTTTCACAAATCGGACCCAGTGGGGAAGCCAGTGGGAACACAAGATCTATGTTTTCATATGGGAAGTTTGAGATGCAGAGGATGTAAATGCCCTATGGATTACAGAGCATAGTATGTTATAGAAGAGTCCTCAAATACAGGCAGAGTCGAAGATGCAGTGCCTCTTGTCCCTCCACCTTTCATCAACAGGCAGGCAACTTACTTCATAGTTAAAAGCCTGTTCTTTGGAGCCAGGCTGCCTGGGTTTGAATCCTGTTTCTATCATTGCAGAATATCTAACCCCTTCCTGCCTTAGTTTCCCATGTGAAACTTAGTAACTCCATCCCAGGATGGCTATAAGGGTACAATGGAAAATGCTTAGAACAGGACTTCACACATGATAAGAACCCGAGCGTTAGCTGTTATTTGTGGTTAGAGAAGGTGAAAGAAGAAAAGGCATGATTATATGTTTGCATGTTGCATCTTTGAAATGAACTATTCCTGGATTGGAAACCAAAATCATTAAATCATCTAAAAATAGTCTGCAAGTCTGAACATTCTCTAATTGAACGCATTGGGCTATTTATTTCCAAGATATGTGAAGAGTGCAGAGATGGAAAAGAGAAGGCTCTTGCTAACATTCACTAGTAAAGTCAAAACTCCAAAATATACAGAAAATAAATGGATGAGATGCTGTATGTCGCAACATTTGGAAACAGGTATTTTTGTCCTAATTTTTCACTTTCTAATGGATGCTAGAGGCCATAGACCTGCTCTTAGCAAAAACTACAGTGAGGAGCTAACTTTTATCTTAAACTAATGTTTAATGACAGTATATACTTCTGGAAAGTAGAAACAATATACTTCATTGCCTAGTTCAATTATTTAATATGACAAAAGTCCTGTATAGAAGATAGTCATTTGTCTGCAAAAGGGGATCTTAAGACCTGCCTGGGCAACTTGGCAAGACCTCATCTCTACAATAAATCAAAAACTAGCCGGGTGTGGTAGCGCGCCTGTAGTTCCAGCTACTTGGAAGGCTGAGGCGGAAGGATCGCCGGAGCCCAGCAGGTCGAGGCTGCGGTGGCCGGGAGCGGCCACTGCACTCCAGTCTGGGCGACAGAGTGAGACTCCAAGTCAAAAAAAAAAAAAAAAAAAGCCTTCTATATATCCATATACACATTTTTCTGCTTATGTTTTTTGCTCAACATATTTGGGAAATTCGATCGCATGTGTGTATGTGGCTATCGTTCATCCTTTTAAAGTTCTTTTTTTTGGCCGGGCTCGGTGGCTCAGCCTGTAATCCCAGCACTTTGGGAGGCCGAGGTGAGTGGATTGTCTGAGCGCGCGGGTTCACGACCTGCCTGGGCAACTTGGTGAGCCCTCATCTCTACGATAAAAAAATCAAAAAAATTAGCCGGGTGTGGTAGCACGCGCCTGTAGTTCCAGCTACTTGGAAGGCTGAGGTGGAAGGATTGCCAGAGCCCGGCAGGTCAAGGCTGCAGTGGCTGGGAGCAGCCACTGGCCACTGCACTCCAGTCTGGGCGAAAGAGTGAGACTCCAACTCAAAAAAAAAAAAAAAAAGAGAAAAAAAAATAGAGTTCTTTTTTTATTACTATATGTATTTGTTGATATGACTACAATTTTTCCATCCTTCTGTCAGTGGACATTTAAATTATTTCCAGGTCTTTGATTTTTTTGCTTGTTTTTGCTTTTTTTAGAATCAGGCTTCTATGAATTTTTGTATGTCTTATCTTGATGGTCTTATGTGATGGATATATCACATAGATTTTATATCAAGTGTCATAGAATTTAGTTACTTATAAACTTACCAGCTAATGCCAAATTATTTTTCCAGGAATACAG
>CAUYQG010045212.1:0-23378 GCA_963574415.1 Tarsius wallacei | reverse complement strand
CTGAGCCACCGAGCCCGGCCAATTCTATTATTTTTGCAACTCTTCTGTAAGTATACAATTTCCTCCAAAAAAAAAAATCCTTAGCCTTAAGGAGAAGTATCTGGGAGAGGAGGAGC
This sequence comes from Tarsius wallacei, assembly GCA_963574415.1. NCBI lineage: Eukaryota > Metazoa > Chordata > Mammalia > Primates > Tarsiidae > Tarsius > Tarsius wallacei. The sequence continues at coordinate 23,262 of CAUYQG010045212.1, read as the reverse complement.
TTTGTGCCAAGCCCTTGTCTTTCTGCTGGACACGTTAGTAGATGTTTGGGTCTTTTGTTAGAAACAGACACGGTTTTGAAGGGATGATAGTCAGTGGGAAGAAGGATCTATATCTTTGCCTGTTTGTTTGGTGAGTAGACAACAGAGCTCATGCTCTCTGGGCATCAGAGAACTTTCTCTGAGCCCACAAACAGCACTGAGAGTTTGTTTGCATAATGTCTGAGCTAGCTGTATAGAAGTTGAAAAAGTAGGTAGCAGCCGGGCGTGGTGGCTCAAGCCTGTAATCCCAACACTTTGGGAGGCCGAGGTGAGTGGATTGCCTGAGCCCGGGGGTTCGAGACCAGCCTGGGCAACTTGGCGAGACCTCATCTCTACAATAAACCAACAAATTAGCCGGGCGTGGTAGCGCGCACCTGTAGTTCCAGCTACTTGGAAGGCTGAGGCAGAAGGATCACCTGAGCCCAACAGAGCGAGGCAGCGGTGGCCGTGAGCTTGCCACTGCACTCCAGTCTGGGCAATGGAGTGAGACTCCAACTGAAAAAAAAAAAAAAAAAGGGTAGGTAGCAAAGCAGACTGCACAGTTTCTGCTCAGAGTTTAGTCCGGTGAGCTTCTGTGTTGCTATCTAGAAAGTAGCTTCTAAGTGTTTGTTCTGCTACTTCCGGCTGAATCGTTCAACAGACAGCAAAAGCTTACTCAGAAATGCTAATCTGCAACCCTTTCAAGAGGGATAATGCTTACAGAGAACAAAAAGAGAGGTCTGACCATTGTGGGGAAGCAGGGATGTTTTCCAAAGAAATTTCCTGAAATCAGTGAGGTTGGGTTTGATCCTTTCCATGCTGATGCATTCTTTTCTCTTAGATGAAAGTCAGCTCTTCAAAACTTACGTCATAGGTTTTTAGCTACCTTCACTGTTTGATGCGACATGTGGTTACGAATGTTCTGGGGTTGGGTTTGGGATGTTGTGGGTCGTTCTTACAGATTATTCCATATGTCCTCGATATTTGTGACCTAGCCTGTCACTAGAAAGGCTTCTGGAGGGCATTGGCAGGTTTTAGATAAGAAAAGACGTTTGATTGAGAGTGGTCCTCTCTGTCTCTTACATTCTCTATCTGTATCAGTGGGCTCCAAACTTTTTTGGTTGAACGTCCCATCAGTAAAGCTGTTAGCATGAGCCTTTAATTTGTATATTTCAACATCTGTATACATGTACTGTCATTATTAGTTATTATCTTAAGACTCAGTATGTATTTACCAAGATTCTCAGTTAAGAATTGTGGCTGTAAGTACCTACTGTTTGTTATCTTCTTGATGATTTTGAATATTTTTGACTGATTTATCAGATTCGATTGCGTCATCCTAATGTTTAACCCAGTAAAATGGCTTTCAAGAGCTTTTACTAGGAATGGAGTGTCAATTCTGCTGTTTTTTATTTGCTTGTAATTGCCCCATGAGTAAGCATCCTTTTCAATTTGTGGTTTTATCGCACGATTCTTAAGCCACTTGCACTCTCTGGGAGGGTGAGTTTAGCTGACATTAGATAAAGTAATCCATAACTCCACCTAGCTGGGACACACACACTGAAATGTGTAGTAATAAGCGTAGGGACAGACAGGGAGGATGCCGCTGTGCCCCTAGCCTTAGTCAGCTCAGGCTGCCACAGCAAAATACCATAGACTGGGTGGCTTAGGCATCAGAAATCCATTTGCTCACAGTTCTAGAGGCTGGAAGACTAAGATCTGGGTGTCAGGATCAGCCTGATCTGGTTTTGGTGAGGGTGCTCTTCCTGGTTTGCTGATGACTGTCTTTTTGCTGTGTCCTACCAGGGACGGGGGGTGGAGGAAGGGGGAGGGAGGGAGAGGGGGTCTAGGACTTCAACACAGGATTTTTTTTGGTGGGGGACACAGCTTAGTCCATAACACCCTTTCTCCCCATTAGAGAGCATCCTCTCAGCCACATAACATAGGATCACGTTGGGACACCAATGTCAGTCCAGTCAATAAGTGTTTTCCTAGAGCTTAATTTTTGGGAGGCACATATGAAGATGAGCTCTGACTGTGTTTTCCCAAATCCCATTGTGGGTCGCCTGCTTTGGGTTCCCGTGGAGGCAGGCCCTGCGTCTTCTCTGGAGGAGTCCCACCTGGTCAGACCCAGTCTGACCTTGACTTGAGGCCTCAGCAGCACTGAGGCTAGGTGTCGTCAGAAGGCTGAAGTGCCGCTTGTAATCCTGCACTTGGCAAATGCTGGTAAGCATTGCAATCCACCACTGCTAAGAAGACTTAGGGGTGTGTGATCTGTTCAGCGCTGCAGGGACAGGGACAAAGAAAGATGGGGAGAAGCTGCTGGTAGGTGACCAGAGCTGGGCCTGGAAGATGAGTGGACATCAGCCTATAAGCTCAGATGGGGTTCAGAGGGGAGGGCATGGCAGGCGTGGGCAAAGGACGCCCATGGACAGCATGGGCAAAGGAGGAGTCACAGCCGAGTGTGTGCCTTTCCAGAAGGGACATGGAGTGAGCAGGGGTGACTGAGGATGTGTTGCAATAGGCCAAGCTGCTGGAGATGGGTGGGGGACAGTGATGGCACTTGGGTTTGATGTGCCCAGCCACAAAAGCTATGAGGCTGCAGTCACTGCCCGGGGAGAGGCCCAAGGCTGCAGCATCACAGGAGGAGAAGAGGGTGTCACTTGGGTTGGTTAGATGTAGGGGGATCAGTGGACGGAGAAACAGACAAGGAAGATTCCCTATGTCCCGTGCTGGAGACAAGGGAGGTGTGGATGCTGTTTCTCGTGCTCCTGAGTGCTCCTGACTGGGGCAAGGGGATTGTCCTCAGAATGGCAGAAAACCCCTTTCACCCCAGCGTGAGGCCACCTGGGGGCAGAGGCGTGCGGGTGACATTGTCGGTGACTGTGTCAGGAAGGAGCAGAGCCATCTTGCCTCCCCCCTTCAGTGAGGTGAGGACAGCATGGACTCCATGGCAGAGACAGATCGTTCCCTGCCTCTGGATCTGGTTGGTTTCAAGATACTCCACCTGGTCAACAGGAAGTCAGACAACGTCATCCTTGTTGTGTGGTGAGAATGATCGAGCATATGTGTGTGGCCAGGGTCCTGCAGTGTGAGAGCCCAAGTCACAGCTGCTCACCGGCACTTGTTCTTGCGAATATTGTCCTCGTGAGGCGCTCAGTTGCTCCCTGTCGACTTCTTTGGTAGCCCAGACAATCAATGGATAAGCTGTAGCCCGGTGAAGGGAAGGTGGACTCGATTGCGTATTACGCGGCCCAAGGAGCACAGGTTGCCTGGAGAAGAAATGCGCAAGGTTAAGGGTCACCAGGCACATTTAGGGGGTCGGGGGCTATTGCATGCCATTTTTTTTCTAGCCTGCAACTGTTAGGAGCAGGCAGTCTGCATAGAGGACTCAAGACAGGCCTGAGATGGGTTTGGATGAGTGTGTGTGGATCAGTGTTAAATCAAGACGCTGGCATCTCCTTTTGTGGCCTCGAAAGAACAAAGTTGCACATAAATTGACATGAAATTCCCTGATGCCTCTGCCTGCAGCCAGACATCAGCTAAGGTTCTTCACCCTAGAGAGGTTAAAACCCTAAACCTGGATAACCAGAATTTTACTGAATGGTGACTATAAAGTCTGTATCTTTCTTGCCCACCCGTTTTGCCCTTCCTTCCTTGTTCAGGACTGTCAGCTTTTTGGTCATTTGGGTTCTGCATTGAATCTCCCTAAGGAACCCAGCACTGTATATGATATTGAACCTGAATACTTGATTGTAGATTCAATTATATACAGGAAGATTCTTTAAGCAATTGAATAAAAAATATGATGCTTTTCTTTTTATTCCAGTGAGGGGTGGAAGTTTTGAAGGTTATTGCTGTCTGGCCTATGAAATGTGTTCCTTGGCCGGGCTCGGTGGCTCATCCTGTAATCCCAGCACTTTGGGAGACCTAGGCAAGTGGATTGCGTGAGCCCACGGGTTCGAGACCCGCCCGGGCAACTTGGTGAGACCTCGTCTCTGCAATAAATCCAAAATTAGCTGGGCATGGTAGCGTGCACCTGTAGTTCCATCTACTTGGAAGGCTGAGACAAAAGGATCGCTGGAGCCCAGCAGGTCGAGGAGACTCCAACTCAAAAAAAAAAAAAAAGAAAGAAATGTGTTTCTGAGCTCTGACCGTTTAAAAATAGAGTTCTTTATTTTAAAACGGTGAGGCTATTTGCTGAGTAGTATCATAATGATTTCCTGGCATCCCGGCGTTGTTAAAACTGCATCATGTTCATTTTACTGTTACCTGTACACATTGGAGCTCATTAATCATTCTAGTTTCAACATACCAACGTAAATTAGATAATTTTTTAGAGCGATGATACCACGGTGAGGCAGAAACATGAACTCTTCTGAGCATCACTGTTTTGCCTGTCAGCTGTTGTGCAGGCTCACCCTGCACCTGTTTCAGCAAAGTTTTGTGCACAGGCTTAGACATTGCAGGAGAAGTAATTTAGAGAATGAGACTGAGTGTGTGTGTGTGTGCCCATGACTTTCTATGCAGAGGTCTTGTCGTGGGTTAGCTGTGTACCCAAGCCGAACACTGTTGACATTGTCAAGTCAGAGAACTCCCAAGCACAAAGTCACGGCATGGAAGATTCCTTCTGACGCCTTCACCAACCTCCTTATTTTGTATAAATGTATATACACACAGGTGCACGCTGCAACTCTTACTTGACGCTTACAGTTCAGATCATGTGAACGTCTGTTTCCATGGAGGACATGCTGGTTCACCTGGCAAACTGTTCTATTCCATGGGGAGGGATGGAAGTCCTTCCTCTACTTTGAGGCTTCCTATGACTCCCAGACGTTGGTCTTAGACTGTGACTTACCTACACATCAGAAGCATGTTGGCCCATGAGCAATAGCCAACATTTTTAGTCACTGTAACAAAATATTAATTGCCACATTCCATTTGAATTAGTATTCATGAATGGTCAGGCATTTAATCGTCCTCTTCATGTTCAGTGTTATTGTCACAGACCCATCTGTAGAGAGAACTCTTCAGTATTGTCTCAGGGAGCTCTTCAGACAATGGACCCTCTGTGACATCTTTGGGAAAGAGTGTTGTTAGTTCACCAAGTTGATTGATGACATCGCTCCTATACTCAACAAAAATTTAAATGAAGGCTGGGAAAAAGCTTTCAATGTTTTCCTCTTAAAATTGTGCCAGAAAGCTCTGAAATCACATGAAAATATGTAAGGACTTTGAAAAAATGCCGAGAAAGCTGGAGGTGATCTGTCACCTTCTGACAATTTTTTTCACGTGCTTCTAGCTCACTTTCTTAGGTCCACGTAAGCCTAATTTTGTGGCCCATTTACTAGTATTTCCTTTGGGTGGCTCATGGTCGCCATGGGGTGTTCCAAAATCTTTTAAAAAATCACGTGCCATACACTTGTAGACAAGAAGCCGTTTTCAATACAGTCCTAGTGTTTGCTATAGAGTAAAAGAAATGTTTTATAAAAATCAACCTTTGATATTTAAAGAGTTTGGACCAGTGGATTTCTTTATAAGAAAGTTAACTGACTTGGATTTTAAACCATAGTCCCTTTTATATAAATAGTTTAAAGATATTGATTTAACATTCTTCACAGTCTAGGGTGTTTTCTCACTTATCTTGAGGAGAAATTGATTTTGCATCTTTTTTTGAACTATTATGCTAAGAGACATTATGAATTTTGATATTTTGAGATACTGCCATTAGAAAAAATGAACACAGTAAGAATATCTAGCCTTTTAAAGAAACCTGTATGCTGGGTACCTTTTGAAATACATTGAGTATTTTAAAATTAGGACAGCATAAGCCTGTACACTGATAGCCTAATAATGTTTATAACATAATAAGTAGAGCTGAGGTTGAGTTTTGCAGAAGTGATAGGGACATCTTAGGTAATTCCTAAGATGCAGTCTCTGCTTAATAAGACTTTAAAGACAGTTTCTGACTAAAAGATGAATTGTTTTGTCTCTAAAACCTTTTTGTCAAGGTTTATGTTCCCCACATAATTCTCTGGTGCGATTTTGCAGAATCTTTGTAGAATGACGTCAGTGCTGATATTTACTTGTGTTTCCAATTCTCATCCTTGGCGTGTTTGCGTTCCATAGGCTGTAATGGGGCTCTCATTTGCTCATTTGCTCATGTGATGCACACAGATAATGGTGACTTGGTTGGCAAGTCCATGATATCTAGATCAGGTATTTTATTTTATTAACTTCACTCTGTTGCCCAGGCTGGAATGCATTGACATGATCACGGCTCACTGCAGGGTCGACCTCCTGGACTCAGGTAATCCTTCTGCCTCAGCCTTCCAAGTAGCTGGGACATGCCACCATGCTCGGCTAAGTTTAATTTTTTTTTTTTTTGGTGAAGATGAGGTTGTGCTATGTTGCCCAGGCTGGTCTCAAACTCCTGGGCTCAAGTAGTCCTCCCACCTCGACCTCCCAATGTGCTGGGATTATAGGTGTGAGCCACTGCAGCCAGCCAGGTATTTTATTTTTAACCTTACATTGCACAAGAAAACTCTAGTGTCATTTGGTATGGGATGGGATCTGATTTCTGTTTGCCACAAGCACTCCAGGTGATTTTGTTGAAGATGGCCTTATTTGTTATCTTCACCATCTTACAGTGGATGTGACATAGGATTATTATGATAATTGAGTGAGTTAATATACATAAAGCACTTTAAACAGTGCCTGACCAAGTGCTTTATAAATGTTGACATTGTTGTCATTTGCATTTAAAATAGTATGCTGTATGCTTGACAACAATTCTTCCACCCATTTTGTTTTTGTTTTTGTTTTTCAGACAGAGTCTTGCTCTGTTGCCCAGGCTGTAGGGCAGTGACATCATAATTCACCATGACCTCGACCTCCTGGGCTAAAGTAACCCTCCCGTCTCAGCCTCCCAAGTAGCTGGGACTACAGGCACGCATCACCACACCTGACTGATTTTCACACTTTTTGTTGAAAATTGAGTCTTGCTGTGTTGCCCAGGCTGGTCTTAAACTCCTGGCCTCAAGCAACGGGCCTCCCAAAGTTCTGGGATTATAAGTGTGAGAAACTGCATGTAACCCCCCCCCCGTTGTAGTACATGTCACTTGCATTAAAAAGAAAAAAAAAATAGATTTTGAATTGCTTTAGTAGTGGTGAAAAGGTAATGTGCTAATTGAGTAGGATGGATGTATTTAAGGAACACACTAGAAACTTTTTTTTGCATTAACCTGATTTTCAAAATTAATTCTAGTATTTGCCTGAGGTTATCGTGGAGAACTTTAAATTATTAAGTATGTAATGGAAAAAGCTTGCTGTGCAACCTGTCCTTTTTTTTTTAATAGTCAGGAAAGGAGAAAAATTAGATGTAATACACGGAGCAAACATAACTGGTGGGTGAGCATTGACTCCACCTGTAACCCCTGAATGCTTTCCCTGAGTCTACCTTCCCTTGCTTGTTAGTTGGAAGCACGCTCCCCCGAAGGCATGTCGGGAAGCAAAGTGAGACTCCAAATGCAAAAATGTCTAGGACAGAACCGAAAATATCTAGGACAGAATGCGCCGTTGGTATTGTCCATTCCATCCTGCATGACACGTTGAATAGGCTTGATGCTCTTCTTTTGTGGTAAAATACATGTAACATACAATCTACTGTCTTAACCATTGTTAAGTACAAAACTCCATTGTGCTAAGGACCTTCACATTGGTGGGCAGCCAGTCTCCAGAAGTCTCTTCGTCTTGCAAAACAGAAACTCTGTCCCCATGAAACCATCCCCCGTCCCTCCTCCCCAGTCCCTGGCAACTGCTGTTCTATTTTCTAACTCTGTATCCGAGTCTTCAAGGTCCCTCATATGATAGTCTCATTGCTTCTCAAAATAGTAATTAACACACCATTATAGGGAGCCTCAGTCCTCTAGCACGTATCGTCTCTGACTTATGTGTTTTCTACACTTTATGTCTTCCTGTGTATCACAGGAAGCACCACTTTTTAAAAAAGCTGTAACAGCTTGAAGGCATCAAGTTCACATGATCCCTTCCCCCATTTCTGCAGTGTGATTGACTTTACCTGATGATCTCGGGTAAGTTGGGTCACACCAGGACCAGGATGGGGCATCGACGTGCCCAGGAAGACGCTTGGCGGACTTAGGTACAGCGTTTTAAACCAGATCTGCTTTTGTCAAGTGGGTGATTTTCACGACCCAGGTGCTGGTTCAATCTCTTGCATCTCTATCTGTGAGGGTCCCCTGCCTCTGCATCACTTCCCTTCCATCTTGTCTATGGCTGGTGGTCGTCCCTGGAACACAGCCGAGGCGCTGTGATCTCCCTGTCCAGGAACCACTTCTGTTGGGTATTCAGTAAGACACACAAGGCCCCTCTTGTTCTGTCCCTGGCTTCGACTGTCTTCTCTCTCCCCATGCTCTTCCCTTTCTGTGTCTGGCTGCAGCTGTTAATCTCCGCACGTTCCCAAGAACACTCTTCCCTTCCTATTCGAGCTTCTCCTCCTGGAGAGCTCTGTCTTTGCAGTCTCAGTCACTGCTCTCTTAAGAAGCACCTTGCTTCTCACCCTGCAGGCCAGCCCCCTGCAGGGGAGGTACCTCTTGGTGTGCGTGCCCACCGGTTCTCAGATTCCTCTGCTGTGCAACTTAGCGCGTTACATCACTTCTATTTTTATGTCTCTGACTCTCCTGCTCTGCTGTGTCATCCTTGATGACAAAGTCTGTCTGTTTCCCCCTGAATCCTCCCCAGCATGGGGCACGGTTGCTGGCCACTGGGAAGCGGAAAACGCTTGCTGAAGAACTCTGCTTCACAGGCAAAGGTGAGAACTGAACAGAAAATGGGAATCGGCTTAACATGGTGTTCTGAGATTTCCCTTCACACTTAATTGGTTATCGAGCAAAATTGAACCCCCACAGTGCTGCAGTCACTTAAGCCTTGGAAGTGGATATATTGTTTGGTTTTGATGTTGTGCTTTTGTATATAAACTGCTCCTAAAAGAGGGAGTTCAGTGCTTTTAATGCCAGTTCTTCAGACGTGACAGATGAATGCCCTCAAATGCAGGTACGCCTGGGATTTAATGTGATAGCTGGCACCCGTAGGCACTTATGTCAGTTAAGGTTTAAAATTTGCTCATTCAACAAATTTATTTTTAGGACCTAGGATGCACCAGTGGCAGCAGTGCTTGGTGTTGGCCACGGTGGAGGAACGTCAGGGGCTCTGTCTCTGCGGTTCTGATCTTCCTGTCACTCCTTGGCTTTTTGGGTGGGTTTGAGTAAGGAAGGCGACACGGAGAACACGTGTCAAATGACCCGTAGCCATGGTTAAGTTGATTGCCTCCTTCCTCCCTGCTCTTGGACCCATGCCCTCAGCCTTGTAAGAGAGAGGTTGCAGGGAAGATAGACCCAGGGCAGCCTTTCAGTATATTCTTCTTGGGCCAAATGGGGGTCGTGCCATTCCTCACAGGATCGCCCACCTTGGAACTTTCATTCCCCTGGTACGCTCCTTGACGCTCTCCTTGGGGAGCACACCACACACAGGCCAAGAGTCAGGACTCCCACGCCTGAGCCCGTAGTCCTCTGAGTCTCTGAGTCCACTCCCGACCGGTGTCTCCACTGCACAGATGGGACACGTTGGAGAAAGTAGCACAATTCACTCAGGTTCCTGCAGTCTGTGAGTGCCAAGGGCTGAGTGGGGCACAGGGGGAGCCACCCGCCCACAGTGTAGGCAACAGGGAGTACAGACATAAAACCCACGCAAAGTCCATCTGCTTTGTTTTACCCCTGTGCACCAGCAAGAAAATATTCCTCCCTGTAAGATTTTTCAGTTGCACTAAATTCTGAACAATTGCTGTGATTACCAGTTAGTTTTAAAGATTTTATATAACTATATACATACATAAAAATATACACATACAAGGAGGAGACCCCCCCAAAACCCAGAGTTTGTGTATTTGTTCATATATGTTTAAACTTCAATCACCTTCAAAGGACTTTCTGTCTGATGCAATACTCCTATCAAGACACTTTTTTCACTGCTCAGAACAGTTTTTGAACTCATCAGTGCCTTTTAGTGCTTCTGCCGTTTTTTGTTTCACCTCTTCCAATTGGCAAAAATGTTTACCTCTGAGGACTTTTTCATCCAGGGAAACAAACAAACAAAAAAGGTGCTTTAGGGTGGGATCAGGTGAATAGGGAGGGTGGGGCATGAGGGTCAGGCCGTTTTGGTCCCAAACTGCTGAATATGTAGTGGGGTGTGGGCAAGTGTGCTCATAAATCACCCATCATGAAAGAATCTTCAAAATAAAAGTTCACTAAAGAGAATGCAGCCTCTCACTGCAATGCTAGCTGGTACACTGATGCCAATGGATTCCTAGAACACTTACTGAGTGACAAAAGACTGTATTAACAATGGATCTGCCCTTAAAAAAAATGGATAATTCCGGTTTATTTTGGTCCCCTTGTATATCCTCCAAGTTAGCACACTTTTATTTATTTTTATTTAAGTTCTGTTGAACCTGATTTATTTCCCTTAAATGAGTATTGTTTCTACATGGAGATGAATTAGAGGTGTTCCCAGTTAGCCATCCAGCTCTGAAGCCCATGACTGGACTGTACATTGTGTTTTGAGAGCCAGGTCATAAGAGTTGGGACAGGTTGGAACTCACTTTGGGTGCGGTTCGTGTCTCCACGAGTCCCGTGGTGCTCATATTTCTGAGTTTAAACGATAGTTATGAAATAAATCATGCCACAGAGTGCTTGCCAGCACCAAGGAAGTCGAAACTTGAGTTACATCGGTTCTGTCGTTTAATGTGACCACTGGGAGTTTTTACGTCCGACATTTAAAACAGCGAAACGGAGTGTGATATTTTTGTTTGGTAAGTGCACATTTTAGTTTGGTATATTTTTACTAGATTTAATAATATTCTTAAAATTGAAATTTGTTTATAATTATTCATCATCTTAAGATTGAAGGCCAATTCGAGAAAATAAGATGTGACATTAGTGGTACGACTGAGTAGTTGTCTAAATTAGACTTCTGCATCTACCTGGGATCTAGCCCTATTAAAAAAGGAAAGTAAATACGCCAATTAAAAAAATCAGATTTTTTGCAGACCTGTTGGTTTTGTTAAAGTTTACTTGTTACTTGATGGTTATTGGTGGGGAGAGAAATCTTTTTTTTTTTTTTTGAGTTGGAGTCTCACTCTGTTGCCCAGGCTGGTGGCACTCATGGCCACCCCAGTGCCCATCTTCTAGAATACGGGGATCCTTCTGCCTCAGACTTCCAAGTAGTCGGAACTACTTAGCTACCACGCCCGGCTATCTTTTGGTTTATTGTAGAGACGAGGTCTTACCAAGTTGCCTGGGCTGGTCTCGAACCCACATGCTCAGACTATCTTCTCGTCTCGACCTCCCAAAGTGCTGGGATTACAGGCTGAGCCACCGAGCTCGGCTACTTGATGGTTATCGACATAAGTATTGTATCAGCCTATAACCAAAGGACCCAAGTTCAAATTGTTGCACAGACATACAAACTATTGAATCAATGGTTGTTCTTCCCCCCTTTTAAAAAATTATAATACTTTTTATAATTTTATGGGCTGGCATGATTACGTGCAACTTAATGAAGGCAGTTTTTGCTGTCTGTTTCTTGTCTGGTCGACTTTATCTTTTAATTCCGTAATTGTAACTGAAATAAGTTTTGCCACGTAGAGAAGGAGACTGCTTAAAAATATTCTTCACTGGGTGTCACGTGCTGGGGGTATCACCACCCACAGCCTGCATCACTGGTTTGGTTCCTCACACTTTTCCTCATCGCTGGGTGTCGCTCTGCCTGCCCCTGGTAGATGTATTTCCGTGGACATAGCGCCTCATCTTCCAAGGCCTCGTTTTCCTCTTGTGTAAAAGGAAGGGTTTCAGTTAGAGCTTTAAAAGTCTCTTCCGGTTCTGAGGTCTTTGGTTGATGACCCTTAGGCTGTGATATGATCAGGGGTGGGGAAGGAGTTTCTGGTGACTTTTTGCCAGTACAGTGACCACCATACCTGCCATCCGAGTGTCTGAGCCAGGTGGGACTCAGCTTCTCCTGGGAAAGAAGAAACTGGCAAAACTGGTCATTTGTTCCCTGTAGCTTTAAGGTCTGCAGCTAGGAGTGAAGGACTTACTTTAGGCTTCTCTTTGTCCTTGGAGGGAAAGTGTATTCTCTGTAGGCTCCAAAGTCCATTTGTTCAGACTTTTCAATGAGACTTTTTGAATCTGCATTTTTTATCCTGTCCAATTAGTTTGATAATAGCATTAGCCTCGTAATACAACTTTTCCGGTCAATTTGCTTGTGAATTTTGCTTTATGTGTTTTAATATAAAGCAAAATTTAAATTTTGTGAAAAACTTAATTTCATGTGAAATAAAATTGGCCATGCTGTTGGAAATATGGTTATAATTTTTATTTTGGTCTTGTGCCGGTTAATTTGGTCTTAAACTTGATTATGATGTTAATATTTTAACCTTTGCTTTCTTTTTTCTTTTTGCTTATGTTTGTGTTATAGGACTGCTCCTATCTTGGTTCTGAAAAAAAAATTTTTTTTTGAGTTGAAGTCTCACTCTTTTGCCCAGGCTGGAGTGCAGTCTGGTTACCACAGCCTTGACCTACTGGGCTCAGGCAATCCTCCCACCTCAGCCTTCCAAGTAGCTGGAACCATGGGTGCATGCCACCACTTCTGGCTAATTTTTTGACTTATTGTAGAGATGAAGTCTCACCATGTTGCCCAGACTGGTCACGAACCCCTGGGCTCAGGCAATCCTCTTGCCTCTGCCTCCTAAAGTGTTAGGATGACAGGTGTGAGCCACCGTGCCCGGCCTGTTTGTAATTTTTTGGAGTTAAATAATAAAATCCCACAGAGGTCCTTTTTCATTTAATGGGGCCGTTTAACCTATGTGTTGTCGTAACTCTTTGGTAGCATGTTCTCTTGTTTTGTGCTTCTTTTTCTTGCTTCCTTGTGTCTTTCTTAACTCTTTGGCTTGGTTGATGAGACTTATTGTGGGATTATTATGCAAATAAGGGAGTTAGAGGTGAAGACCTCACTTGTGGTCACGTTGACCTTGCAGAGACTGGGACATTCAGGTAGTCGCATCCAGGGAAGTTAAACATACCAGTCTAGGGCAGGGGTGTCCAACCCGTTGACTTTCCTGGGCTGCACCGAATAAATTATATCATATAGTTAGTGAATATACATAAGACTTATTTTTAAAAATATTTTTTATTATGAAGTTTAGAAAAATAAGAACAATATAAAACGAGTGGGAAATTTGGCCTTGTTTTTGTACAAATAATCTATCCATGTCTGGTTTGGTGGATGTGGTAGCAATTTTTAATGAGTTCCCAAGGTGCTCGTCAGAAGCGTTCGTTTGAATTTTACTCTCCATGGGCTTCATCATTGAAAACAGCTGTTCACAGATGTATGTGCTGCCAAAAAGCGATGTTATGAGTGAGGTGTGATTGTGAACTTCAAAAATGGAACTACACCTGGGGTCACAAAGAAAATAAACACTAAAGAACACATGATGTGAAAAGATCTTGTGGGGCTGCATGACTAGCTGTTCTGGACTGCATGTGGTCAGGCCGCAGGTTGGACATACCTGGTCTAGACAGAACTTGTGGTTGACGTCCAAGCCGGGGTGCATTTGATAACCAGTCGATGAGCACACTGCTGGCAACTCGAGACATGAATGAAAAGATGGTTTAGTCCACCGAATAAAATCCAAGGGCTGAACCTCAGGGATGATTCCGTTGAAGGGTCAGAAAAAGGAGCCTTCCGGGGAGACCACAGGGAAGCCGCGGGAGGTGGAGGGGCTGACCAGGAAAGGGGGGCTTCCGGAAGCGGGGCTCGGGAGCAGAGTTTATAGGCTTGGACAGGAAGAGGGTGATGTCTTTCCTCTCTCAGATAGAATGGAAAGAGCTGTGGGTAGATGAGGGGCGTCAGCTTGGGTTTTGCGAGTGTCGAGGTGAAACAAGCCCACCCAAATGCTTCCGTTTTTGGCAGGGGACAGAGTGCTCAGAGTGAAGGGACCGGGCAGGGTGGACACTGGGAACAGTGAAGGGTTGGAGCCCCCAACAGGGCACTTGCGAGGAGGAGCTGTCCAAGGTACATGGCCCAAAGTACCCAGGGACGTCGGAAAACACGTGTGATCCAGTGTATGTATGGAAACAAATATCAATTATTTCCTTAGTCCTTTGGTGATTAAAAAAATGACATTAAAAGATCAGTCTGGGGGTGTGTGCATTTACTAATGTGTAGAGATAATCTCGTAGTGGGGCTGTGGAGGGGATGACTTTGGCCTTTCTGCCTCTGCAGAGCCTCGCGCTGCCAATATCAAAACATTCATCAATATCTTAGTAGGTTTCCTGGGAGCAGAGCTGCGCTGCGGAGGGCATGAGGGCTTGCCTGGCAGGGGTGAGTGTAGGGAGGATTAGATGATGAGAGCAGAGCCTGGGGGGAGCACAGCCCGCTCTTGTGCTCGCTCGCTTGTTTTCTGAGGGGGCAGGACCCTTCGACTCTGCATCTGTGCTCTAGAAACGCGTTGCTGTTCTGATATTCACAGGACTGTCATCTGTGTTTAAAAAACAGGAAACATAAAGGTAAAATTGGATGTGCAGCTCCTGACATTTTTATAATTGTTTCCAAACACAGTTGGTACCAGCTTCTCGCTTTCTGTTTTGGACACCTTCTATCTGCACCCTCCTAGCTGTGGGTGGGTTTGACATTGGGATGATTTCTTTTGTCACAGTGATGTCTGCAAACTCACGCAGACCTGGGGGCTTAGCTCATTCTTCCACCACATCCTTCCAGCTCCCTGGTGGCCTTTGCTAGCCAGTATCTCTAGGATTACAGCTCACTTGCTTTTCACAGCTCTCGCTTTTCAAATCTGTTTCCTATTTCTCCTCCTCCCCTTCCCCTCTTTTTCCTCCTCTTCCTCCCCCTCCTCCTTGACCTCCTCCTCCTCCTCTTCTTCTTCCTCTTTTTCTTCTTCGTCATCTTTCTGGGGTCTCACTCTGTCACCCAGGCTGCAGTGCATTGGCACAATCATGGCTCACTGCAGCCTCAACTTCCTGGGCTCAGGCGATCCTTCCACCTCAGCCTTCCAAGTAGCTGGGGATACAGGCGTGTGCCACCGCACCAGGCTAATTTTTTTTGCTTTTTGTAAAGACGAGATCTTGCTATGCTGCCCAGGCTGGTCTCGAACTCCAGGGCTCAAGCCGTCCTCTCACCTTGGCCTCCCAAAGGGCTGGGATGGCAGGCATGTGCCCCCACCCCCGACCTGGACTCCTCTTCTGAGGCTGTCTGGATTCGGTGTCTCCTCAGAGTTCCCTTTGGCACATGACCTCCCAACCTGAGCATCCACTTTGGGGGTGGCTTCTAAAGACTTTGAAGGAGCTCCCTTGGGCAAACCCAACGTGGTGCGGAAGTTGAGAATGTTACCGTTAGAAGCCTCCTCTGCTGCTCCCGGGAGGGCATTCCCTCACCAACGCCATCCTCCCTTCTTGGTTCAGCAAGGGTCGGAGCTGCCATTGCCTGGGACATGGCTGTTTGAAGAGGCTGAGCAGGGGCTTGAATTGGTTCCGAGAAGCAGGGAGATCAGGTTTGTGAGGTTGGCCAGACTGGAAGGGGTGTCCTTGGGCCCCGAGTTTCCTGTGGGACGAGGTGGGAGACAAAGATGGAGGCTGGAGCCCCTTTCCTCCTCTCTCTCTTCCCAGCAGCCCGTTTTTATGGCCTGGAGTCACTTTGCACTGCCCCTGACCGTGTTCTGACACAGTTGCAACCTGTGCATGCCTTGATCCAGGCTGCTCACCTCGAGCTGCTTGGTTTGATATGTTTCATCCCCTGTCTGGATTCGAACCCTTGGAGCAGAGAGAACAGGATTCATGTCTGTTTTCCCACAGGCGGTGCTAACTGCACGGTCTGTCACCAGAATTCCCTTCCCTGGCTCCTGCACATTCATGGTCAGGCTCCCAGTACCAGGTGTCCCCGCAAGCCACCCAAGGTGACCCTGGCTGTGTTGTATGCTATCTTTGAAAGGTGCTGCCCTGTGGAGGAGTGAGTGAGTGTGGGTTCCCTTTGTTAGACCATTTTATTTATTTTTTTGAGTTGGGGGGTCTCACTCAGACACCCAGGCTGGAGTGCAGTGGCACAGTTACAGCTCGCCACAGTCTCGACCTCCCAGACTCAGTCAATCCTTCCACCTCAGCCTCCCGAGTAGCTGGGACCACAGGCGTGTGTCACCATGCCTGGCTAATTTTTTGATTTTTTGAAGAGACGAGGTTTCACTTTTTTGCCCAGGCTGGTCTCGAACTCCTGGGCTTAAGAAATCCTCCCGCCATGGCCTCCTACAGTGCTGGGAGCCACCGTGCTCGGCCTGCTAGACCACTTGATCAAGTTTTATGGTAGGAGGCCAGTCCTACCATGAATGCTTTTGTGTAATTAAAGGGAATGGTTGCTGGGGAGGAGGCTGGGTAGGAACTGGACTAGCAGCATCTTAGCAGTGCAGGTGGCCCAGGAGGCTGTGAGCGCCCCCTGCCCTGGCTCCCTGGATCTGCATTGGGGCGCTGGCATATTAGACAGCCGGATCGTTTTCTTGGTGCTTCTGGTGTGTTTCAAACCCCTGCGTGAAATCTTCATTGAAGGGGAGGAAAGATCCTTTTCTGTGCGATATGGTTCACTCCCAACGTACAGTTTGATTAAGAAAATTCAAAAAAAGTAAACTGCATTTTAATCTAAATTTGTCTCAACTTCATAACTAGCAAAAATGAAAAATTTTTTTTTTCTGAGTTGGAATCTCACTCGGTCACCCAGGCTAGAGTGCAGTGGCATGATCATGGCTCGCTGCAACCGTGAACTCCTAGACTCAAGCAATCCTCCAGCCTCAGCCTCCCAAAGTAGCTGGGACTACAGGCACGCTCCACCACACCCGGCTAATGTTTTGATTTTTTTTTTTTGTAGAGATGACCTCTTGCTATGCTGCCCAGGCTGGTCTCAAACTTTTGGGCAAGCAATCCTTCTGCCTCAGCTTTCCCAAATTGCTGAGCTACCGTGCCCAGCCAAAAATGAAGAGATTTGGAAACCTCCTGTGAGGGGAGTTTTGAAAACCAAACAAATGATGTATGAACTAAAATACACACATAAACAAATACAGAGCGTTGGGCCTAGAGCACTTTGGATTTTCAGGAAATGTGGTCTTTCTTGTTGCCAGTACAGTGGGAGGCGACTTGGCTTGACGATTGTCAGGTAATGTGATCTCTAATAGCTCCTTCAACAAAATTTTGTTTTTGAGAGACACGTTTCTGTCCTCAAATGAGAGGTGGGGTTTTAATAACCCCTCTTTACTCAGAGGAACAATTTGTTCCTTAGACCAGGTGGAGTTGACCTTTGGATACAAGTCATATTTTGGATTCGTGCATTGCTACACTTTAGTACTAGGATATTTAACATTCTTATTAGAGTATCAGGAAGAAATGATAAATCTCAGGATTGTAATCTGCTGGTTTGAGTTGATGGGTTAATTCATAGTTTTGTATCTGAAGCCACCCAGGGGGCATTGTTTATATTCGGGAAGTGGGGGGAGGGCTCCCGCATTAAAGTGTTAAGTAAAGGTGTAGGGTCTGACCCTTTAGGCAAACTGTGGGTTCCTTGAGGACTGGTTACTTCCTGCAGGTTACACAGCAGGTGGGGAGATTAGGATACCTGATAGATCACGGATCTACACAGATTATCTTTTCTGAGAAATTCCTTGACTTCTGAGACAGGCCATTAGTATCAAAAACAGAGAAAAAAATGTGTGTGATGGAAGTCATGGAAGGAGCCATTATTTCTGTGAAGCTTGTTGACTTCACATTTCGCTCTAACACATTTTAGACTGAATTAATCACAGAGTAACTGTTTAGATTTGATTCAGCCATTCAAAAGAATTGTTAGTTTTAGGACTAATGATTGCCTATTGAATTCCTGACTATTTAGGGGAATAAAAAGTTTGGCAGCTGAATGAAAATTGAGCTTGTAATATCCAATTTGGAATAGACAAGACTTTTTCAGATCTAAGGGGAAAAATAAAGATTTTTTTTTTCTTTTTGTGTGTGACTTCTCATGAATATTTATTTGATTCTGCAATGTTAATTCATTTTTCTTTAGTGGAAGAATTTGGCGGTGTGTTCAGCCAGCTTAAGCAGAGACCTACAGTTTAGACCGTTGCCTTTTCCTATCTACTTCCCCTGTTGACGACAACTAGATAAAAATATTTTCTTTTTTTTTTTTTTTTTTTTAAGTTGGAGTCTCTGTCGCCCAGATTGGAGTGCAGTGGCCACTCCCGGCCACCGCAGCCTTGACCTGCTGGGCTCCGCGATCCTTCCGCCTCAGCCTTCCAAGTAGCTGGAACTACAGGCGCGTGCTACCACACCCAGCTAATTTTTTTGATTTATTGTAGAGATGAAGTCTCACCAAGTTGCCCAGGCGGGTCTCGAACCCGCGGGCTCAGGCAATTCACTCACCTCAGCCTCCCAAGGCGTGGGATTACAGGCTGAGCTAACGAGCCCATCTGATAAAAATATTTTCATGGAACATTTATTCATCATAATTTTTTCCCATTTCACCTGATCCACTTTCATCATTCCCCACATGTGGACACACACGCTGGATACAAGCTGGTGATTTGGGATGTCCATGGGGTGGGACTTTGCAGTTAGGAGAGACAAGCAGATGTTTGTCCTAGAGGTGACATATGTTAATTAGAAAAATATCAGTATGAAGGCAGCAAATGCAGCAGCCATATTTGTGTACCTACCTGGATTTTCAGAGAGCTAACTCTTTAACAGAATTTGAAATTTCACTTTTGAAATTTCTCTCTTTTTTTTTTTTTTTTGGAGTCGGAGTCTCGCTTTGTCACCCAGGCTGGAGTGCAGTGGCATGCTCATGGCCATCCCGGCCTCGGCCTACTGGGCTCAGGGGATCCTTCCGCCTCAGCCTTCCAAGTAGCTGGAATCACAGGTGTGCGCCACCACCCCCAGCTAAATTTTTTTTTTTTAATTGTAGAGACACTGCCTAGGCCACTTGCCCAGGCTGATCTCCTCTCCCTCAGACAATCCTCTCGCCTCTGCCTCCCAAAGTGCTGGAATGACAGACGGGAGCCACTGCGCCCAGTTTGCTTTTAAAATTTTTCATCCTAGGCCATGCCATTTGTAAAGGGACTCAAGGCCTCACCCATCCTACAAAATGCCTTTTCTACCTGTGCGTGTCTTTTTGGTGGTCACACAGTTTCCTGTGATGCTGCAGATTCGACCTCTCAGACAGGGATGGGGTCTGCCTTTTCTTGTACTGATGATGTGATTGACAGTTAAGCTTTCTTTTCTGGTTGTAGAGTGGGCCAGTGTGGATGATCTTGGTTTTGTTAGTACCCTATCTTGGTCAAGCTCAGAGGATGATGCTGAGTAGCATGCATCTAATTTTATTATTTTATTTTTATTTTTATTTTAAGTCAGAGTCTCACTCTGTCGCCCAGGCTGGAGTGCAGTGGCACACTCACGGCCACCCCAGCGTCGACCTGCTGGGCTCCGGCAATCCTTCCGCCTCAGCCTTCCAAGTAGCTGGAACTATAGGCATGTGCCACCATGCCTGGCCAATTTTTGATTGATTGTAGAGACGAGGTCTCGCCAAGTTGCCTGGGTGGGTCTTGAACCCGCAGGCTAAGGCAATTCACTCGACTCCACCTCCCAAAGTGCTGGGATGACAGGCTGATACATCTAATTTTAAAGCTAGTTTTCTTTTCTTTTCCCTGCAAATGTGTTGAAGTAAAAAATTGGAGGTAGAAGTTTATTAGACTGAGGCATAAGTTTATAGCGTTTGTGTTTGTCGACACTGTGGTTTTGGAAATTTGCTTATCATTATTGGTCATTTGGAGTGACAGTGTTGTGCTTGTGAATATGCCTTGCGTTTTGCAGATTTAAAGAAAGTTAGTGCTAGTTGCGGACCAAAGAACATGGATATTCTGCTTGAGTGTAACAGAGAAGTCAAGGCGGTGGCTTGAGACACTTTTGCCATGTCTGGGGAGAATGCCATTGGGAAAAACACGGCAAGGAAACGGTTCTCTCGTTTCAAAGAGGGCCACTTTGACCTGAGGGATTCTCCATGCTCAGGAAGATCATCGGACCTTGACGAAGACCGTTTATAACAGTAAAAATGTTCTACAAACGTATGCGTAAACCCAGTATGTCAGTAAAGGCTAGCATTTGTTGAGATCTTACTGTGTCCTAGAGGCTGTTGTAAACACTTTCTTTTAACTCTATTTGACTGCCATTTTGCAGGTGAGGAAACTGAGGCACAGAGTGATTAAATAACGAGCTTGGGGTCTCATGGCAAGCCCAGCAGTCTAGTTGCAAAGCTCATGCTTCTAGCCTCTGGGCCACGTCTCTTGGTGGCATGGCACCATCCTGTCCCCAGACACCATTTTATACAGGGTAGGGCTAATGTTTTTGTCTCATTAGTACAGATGGGGAAATGAATGCTTTGTCCAGTTTTACTTGGGATTCCTTGTTTGGCAATGAAATAGGATCTCCACATGGCAGGAACAGGTGTCCCCAGGTGTCACTCCCTGTCCCCATGCTAACTGTTGCCCTGTATTCTGGCCTGGGCAGGTGGTGGTACTCACTCCGGTCAGCTGTGGACACAGACCCTCATGCACAAGGCAGGAGGGGGCCCACAAAACCTGGAATTTATTTATAAAAATTGTGTATTTATTCTTTTTTTCCCTTTTATTTTAAAGATATGGGACACAATTCAGGGTTAGGTATACAAATGTTCATTATGCAGGTACCCTGTGTATTTATTCTTTCACGTTTAAACTTCAGCCACCTTCAAAGTCCTCTTCGTTAGATGCAATATACCTGTCAAAATGCTTTTCCCACTGCTCTGAGCAGTCTTCAGATTCATTCATTTCGATGCCTTTTTAGGGCTTCTGCTGTTTTTTTGTTCCACACGGCAAAATGTTTTCGCTTAAGGATTTTTTTCATCTAGGGAGACAAAATGAAGTCACTCAGGGTGAGATCAGGCGAATGAGGAGGGTAGGGCATGGGGGTCATGCCATTTTTGGTCAAACACTGCTGAACACTCTGTGCGGTGTGGGCAGGTGTGCTGGTAAATCATCCACCATGAAATGGGCAAAGGCGTTGAAAGAATCTCAAAACGAAACAAAACAAAATCACCGAGGCCGAACTCAGCCTCTCACAGCAATGCTAGCTGGTCCATGGATGCTGATGTGGGTTCCTAGAACATTCACCTCGCAGAGAAAGCCTGGACTGCAAGGGACCCACCGTCCAAAGACAATTCCATTTCTGGGGGTCCCCTTCATATAGTAACCCTCACTGAATTGAGGCTGCCGCATTCAAGGAAGACCCAGCAAAGGCTGGGGTGTTACAGTGCAGAGAGAAGACCAGAGGAATATAGGTCTTGAGTGTGGTTCGCAGATCCAGCTTTATGACCCAACCTCAGAAGAAGTTCCTAGTCTTGACTCTGTGTACAGTGGAATGTTTCAGAATATGAGACTTGGAGCAGACATGCTTGGGTTGGACTCTTATCTTAGCTGTTGACTAGCTATGTGATCTGGGCCAGTCAGGAACTTTCTTTTTTTTTTTTTTTTGAGTTGGAGTCTCACTCTGTCTTCCAGGATGGAGGGCAGTGGCACGCTCCTGGCCACTGCAGCCTCGACCTGCTGGGCTCCGGTGATCCTTCTGCCTCAGCCTTCCAAGTACCCAGAACTACAAGTGCGCGCTACCACACCTGGCTAATTTTTTTTGACTTATGGTAGAGACAAGGTCTCGCCAAGTTGCCCGGGCGGGTCTCGAACCCGCGGGCTCAGGCAATCCACTCGCCTCGGCCTCCCAAAGTCCTGGGATTATGGACTGAACCACTGAGCCCGGCAGGAACCTTCTTGGAGAGTGCTTCTACCTTTGTAAATTGGTGCCCGCTTAACAGATTTGTTTCAGAGGTCAGATGCCTGGCATCTGTTGATTGCTAAATTGGATGATAACAGTTCCTCATCCTGGATGCCTTCTTCTGTTCCACCATTCAGGAATCGTATGGCTCCTCTCAAGTGCTCTTTTACTTAGTATTGGTTGAGGACTGACTTGGGCTTCCAGTTTAGTTAGGAAGACAGACACAGTAAACAGAAGAACTAGACAACTTCAGATTGTAATAAGGGCTGTTAAGAAAATAAACACAGGACATATGGCAAAGTGGGCGTGGGCCAGGGGGAGGACCAGCAAATCCCTTGTGAAGGTGCTCTTCGTGTGAAGACTTGACGAGGAGAAGCCAGACCTTCAGAGCAGGGTGGGAGGACATCTCGCAGAGAAGGCAGCAAGGGTGGAGGAGAGGCTGAGCCTGGTGGAGACAGGCAAAGTGGGAGCTGAGGCTGGCTATGGAGGTGAGGCCAGGCTCGTAGGGGTCTCCCCAAGGCCTCCTTAGCTTCGAGGACCTGTCCTTTGGCGTGGTGGCTGTCAAGAATCTCCTCACCTTCGGGGCGACCATGGCTGCTCATAGTAGCATAATTTCACCTCCTCGACTTGGGGCAGAATAGCTGAAACTCTCCAAACACGATAATGCCAGCGTTCGCCACGGGGTATGTGTCATAGTGAGGGGGACTAGATTACTTCCTCTCAAGATCCGTCATTTTATATTATTTTTATTTTCTAAATAGAGATGGGGTCTGACTGTGTTGACCAGGTTGGTCTTGAATTCCTAGCTGCAAGTGATCCTCCCGGCTTGATCTCCCACTGGGTTGGGACTTCAGACATGAGCCACCACACCCAGCCCCAAATCGTTTATTTTATATACTCTGTGATCTATCTCAGAAACAATGAACTGAGTTCCGCATGTTCTCACTCATAAACTGACCCTGGACAATTATCATAATCTTAAGAAAGGGATTAGCAGTAGTGGGAAACTGGCAGGGGAGAGATGGGGAGGGGGCAGTTTATCAATAAGGATACCTAACCCCAAACCAGGTGAAGTGGGGACCAAAGTGAGGTCCACACTTACCAGTACAGTGACCGTTTGTATACCTACCTCTTTAATTGTACCCCACGTCTTTAAAATTAAAATGTAAAAAAAAGATATCAAAGTCCTCTTCAGAAAAGTGTTGCCTGATCCTTTGTTACTTTGAAGTATGGTAAAGATTATGCAGAGTCTTGTTTCTCTGAATCTGAA
>CAUYQG010045209.1:0-26452 GCA_963574415.1 Tarsius wallacei | reverse complement strand
TTTTTTTTTTGGCTGAAGATTGTTTTGGCTATTCGTGGTCATTTATGTTTCCATATGAATTCCTATATTGTCATTTTCATTTCTGAGAAGAATGATGTTGGTAACTTAATGGGTACTGCACTGAATCTGTAGATTGCCTTTGGTGGATAGACATCTTAACAATGTTGATTCTTCCAATCCATGAGCATGGAATATTTTTCCATTTGTGTCATCTTTGATTTCTTTGAGCATTGTTGTGTAGTTTTTATTGTAAAGGTCTTTGGCTTCTCTAGTTAGTACGATGCCAAAGTATTTCTTTTTTCTTTCTTTTTTTTTGTTTGTGGATATTGTGAATGGGATTGTGCTTTTTATTTGAGTTTCCTGTTTGTTTGTTGTTGGTGCATAGGAATGTGACTGTCTTTTGCACATTTATTTTGTACCCTGAGACTTTGTCAAAGTACTTTATCAGGGCAAGCAGGTTTTTGACAGATTCTCTTGGGTTTTCGAGGTAAGAGTCATGTCGTCTGCAAAGAGGGATAACTTAAATTCCTCTTTTCCTATTTGGATACATGTGATTTTCTTCTCTTTTCTGATTGTTCTAGCTAGGACTTGCAATACTATGATGAATAGGAGGGGTGAGAGTGGGCATTCTTGTCTTGTTCTGGTTTTTAGGGGAAATAGTTCCAATTTCTGTCTGTTTAGCAGTATGTTGGCTGTGAAGTTCTCATAGATGGCTCTTACTATTTTGAGGTATGTTCCATCTATGCCTAAATGTTTGAGGGTTTTTATCAAGAAGGGATACTGGATTTTATCAGAAGTTTTTTTTTTCGTGTCTAATCATATAATCATGTGGTTTTTGTTTTTTTATCTATTGATGTGTTTAATTACGTTTATGTTCTTGTAGATGTTGAACCAGCCCTGCATCCCAGGGATGAAGCCTACTTGGTTATGGTGGATGAGTTTTGAGATATGTTGCTGAATTCGGTTTGCTAGAATCTTGTTGAGAATTTTAGCATCTATGTTCATCAAGGATATTGGCCTGTAGTTCTCTTTCTTTGTTGGATCTTTATCTGGTTTGGGTATCAATGTGATGTTAGCTTCTTAAAATGATTTGAGTAGAGTTCTGTCTTTCTTGATTGCCTGGAATACTTTCAATAGGATTGGTGTCAGCTCCTCCTTGTATGTTTCATATAGTTCTCTTGGAAAGCCTTCTGGTCCAGGACTTTTTTTGTAGTTAGTTTCCTTATGACATACTCGATTTCCTGAGTTTGTTATTGGTCTATTTAGGTACTTGATTTCTTCTTGTTTCAACCTGGGGAGGTTGTGTGATATAAGAAATTTCTATGTTTCATTTAGCTTTTCAGGTTTGTTTCCATACAAGTGTACATAGTAATCTCTGATAATCTTTTGTATTTCTTTGGGGTCTGTTGTGACTTGATGTTTTACATTTCTGATTGTGTTCATTTGGGCTTTTTGTTGTTTAGTCTAGCTAGGAGTCCTTCAATCTTGTTTATCCTTTCAAAGAACCAGCTTTTTGTTTTGTTGTTTGTTTGTTTTTTTTGTATTATATTTTTGTCTTCTGTGTCCCATATTTGCGCTTTTATTTTGATGATCTGGATTCTTCTGCTGAAGTTAGGGTTTTGGTGGTCTTGCTTTTCCAGCCTTTTTAGGTGATTTGTTAGGCTGTTAACTTGTGATCTTTCCATTTTCTTCATGTGTGTTTGTAGAGATATGAATTCCCCTCTTAGGACTGTTTTCATGGCATCCCAGAGATTTTGGTAAGATGTTTCTTCATTTTCACTTGTTTCCAGGAATCTTTTAATTTCTGTTTTGATTTCCATGTTGACCCAGGAGTTGTTCAGCCTCATGCTGTTCAGTGTCCATATCTTTGTGTGTTATGAGGGACCTTTGTTGGTGTTGATATTTATTTTTATTCCACTGTGGTCTGAGAAGGTACATGGCAGTATTTCAATCTTATGAAATTTGTTTATGCTTGATTTATGGCTGAGAATGTGGTCAATCTTAGAGTACCTTCCATGTGGTGATGAATGGAATGTATATTCCATGGTTGTTGGGTGGAGTGTTCTGTAGGTATCAATTAAGTCCATTTGGTCAAGTGTCACGTTTAAGTTCCATATCTTCTTTTTGATTTTGTCTTGATGATCTGTCTAGGGTTGTTAGTAGATTATTTAAATCCCCAGCTATGATAGCGTTAGAGTCAATATCTTTTTTTAGTTTACCTAAAAGCTACTGTATGAAAGTTGGTGCTCCTATGTTGGGTGCATATATGTTTAGGATGGATGTTTCTTGTTGATAGATTTAACATTTTATCATTGTGTAGTGACCTTCCATATCTTTGTAAATTTTTAGTAGCTTAAAGGGTATATTGTCTGATACTAAGATCATAACCCCTGCTTTCTTTTGTATTCTGTTCTCCTGAAAATTTGTTTTCCATCCTCTTACTTTGAGTCTGTGAGTGTCCTTTCTTGTGAGATGAGTCTCCTGAAGACAACATATTGTTGCATCATGATGTTTTATCCAATTTGCTGTTCTGTGTCTTTTCAGTTGTGCATTTAGTCCATTCACATTCAGGCTAATTATTGAAATGTGAGAGTTTATCTCTGTCATAAGGTTCTTATAGAGTTTGTTGTTGTTGCTGCTATTTGTTTATTTGTTTGTTGTCTTTTTTTTGCTTTTGAGTTGATTTATGTGTGTTTCCAGTCTTTTTCCTGTATTCTTGGGAAGGGTGTGGTCATTTTTATTTTTCTTTCTTCTGTGTTTAATATTGTCTTAAGTGTTTCTTGTAGAGCTGGTCTGGAGGTGACATAAGCTTTTAGGGATTGAATGTCTGGGAAGGATTTTAATTCTCCATCACTGATGAAACTTAACTGGGTAGGTAATTCTTGGTTGAAATTGTTTATCTTTGAGAACTTTGGAGATTGGACTCCAGTCTCTCCTAGCTTGATGTGTTTCTGTAGATAAGTCTGCTGCTATTCTAATTGGTCTTCCCTGGTAGGTAGTCTGACCTTTCTCTCTTGCTGCCCTTAGGATTTTTTTCTTTTACACCTACTTTGTTAAGCGAATTACTATGTGTCTAGGAGGTAGTCTTCTCATAAGATGTCTTGCAGGGGTTTTGTGAATCTCTTGTGTTTGAATGGTCCCACCTCTGATCAGATAAGGGAAGTTTACTTGGATAATTTCATGAACTGTTTGTTCCAGTATGGTCTCTGTCTCTCTGTCTGCCTCAGGGATTCCCATTAATCTTAGGTTGATATAGTTGCTTATCTCTTGGAGGTTTTGTTTTGTCTTCTTAAGCTTCTTTTCTTTGTGTTTAACAGTTGGGTTAGTTACATATTTTGGTCCTCAATCTCTGAGATTCTTTATTCTGCTTCATTAATTCTGCTTCCCATGCTTATCAGTTTGTTATTTATTTCATTCACTGTATTTTTTATTGCTGTTGTCTCTGTAATCAACTCCTTCATTCTTTCCTCTTGTCTCTCCTCATTTCTATTTATCCTCTCTATTAATATCTTGTTATCTGTGTTTGTGGTTTGAGACTGGTCATTCTGCGGGTTCTTCATTGTTTGAGTTCTGATGTCTGTATTCTTAAGTGTTGCCCTCCCAGGGTTCTATATGAGACCCATATTCTTCCTTTGGTTTTTCTTCATCTGTGAAGGTTTTCCTCCCCCTTTTTTTTTTTTTTAACATTTTCTTTAATTCTGTTGTTCAGTGATACGAGGGATAATTTTTACTTCTGTTTGCTCAATCGCTTATTTTTCCTTCTGTAGATTCTCTGGCTTTGTTCAGTTTTGAAGCTGTAGCTGTACTAGGAATGGGGGCTGTGCTTTTTGCAGTTTTGAGATTTAATTAAGGGGGAACTGTGATTCAGGAGCGATTTGCAGATCCCAGTATCCACTGACAGGTTTGTGGGTCCCCTGGAACTCGTTGCCCACTGCCTTATAATCTGTCCATGCAATGGGGGATGTATGTTTGCCCCCTAAAAGGAAGGTGAGCTAAGGAAAAGAATGGAAAAAGGAAGCAGGACTATGAAAGGAAGGTGAAGAGAGAGAAGATGGAGGAAATCAGGTGCACCAACTAGTGAATAAAGAGTGACACAAGCTGGGCTCGGTGGCTCAGCCTGTAATCCCGTGCCTTGGGAGGCTGAGGTGAGTGGATTGCCTGAGCCCGCGGGTTCGAGACCCGCCTGGGCAGGAGAAACCTCACCCTACAATAAATCAAAAAAATTAGCCGGGTGTGGTAACGCACGCCTGTAATTCCGGCTACTCGGAAGGCTGAGGCGGAAGGATCGCCGGAGCCCAGCAGGTCGAGGCTGCGGTGGCCGGAAGCGGCCACTGCACTCCAGTCTGGGCGATGGAGTGAGATTCCAACTCAAAAAAAAAAAAAAAAAAAAAAAAAGAGTGACACAAACAAAGACAGAAAAAACAAAACAAAGAAAATATACAGACAATCATACAAATAGACAAACAAACAAAACCCTTACTGTTGATGTACCTGCCCTCAAAAATACCCATACACAAACAGAAAATCTTTTAAAAAATTAAAATAACAGAAACAAAGCAAGCATGAAAACCTAAACAAAAACAGAAAGAGCAAAGAAAAAAACAAAACTCACACACACACACACACACACACAGGCGCACAGACAAAGCTTGCTCTGTGGCCATTTCTGTAACTCTGGATTCCTTTCCCAAGTACTGTCTCCCCTGCTTTTGGCTTCTGCTGCCATGTTAGGGAGTGACTCTGGTCTCCAGCCTAACCCCTCTGCTCTCAGCACAGGCTGATAGAGTTGCTCCCAGCGTGTTACAGATGCCTCACAAACTACTGTGGGAGGAGGATGGATGGATCAGATCTGGACTCACCTAACTCATCTGTTCCAACATGGGGGAGGGGCATCTGTGTCTCTGAGTCTGATGGTCGATCTCAGAGGGGTGCAGGGATAGGCTCTCGGTCTCAGGTTGGAGGCTGGACAGAGCTGGGC
The DNA here is from genome assembly GCA_963574415.1 of Tarsius wallacei. Taxonomy (NCBI): domain Eukaryota; kingdom Metazoa; phylum Chordata; class Mammalia; order Primates; family Tarsiidae; genus Tarsius; species Tarsius wallacei. The sequence continues at coordinate 21,474 of CAUYQG010045209.1, read as the reverse complement.
GAAGCAGTGTGGGTCTCTGACGGATCTGGGGGCAGAGAAGATGGTGCCAGCCAGTCGGCATCTCTTCACCGACAGCAGGGCTGTCTTCCAGATTTCTACACCCTGCCTTCTCCACAGTTTGTGCTGCTAGTGTCTGACCTGCTGCTGCAGGTGATAGCATGGGCCAGGTGCCAGGTGTTGAGGAGTAGCTGTTCTCTGCTGCCTCCTCTCAAGAGAGCCCTGAGAATGGCAGACCATCCTGCATGCCAGGGGGTCCAATCTTGGGGTGGTGGTGGGTTGCAGTCACCTTTGGAGGAGAGCTCAGAGTGCATGAACTTGAGTCTCCCTTCTGATGGACTTTCACTCACCCGCTGGCACACACCCACTCATGCAGAGAACCTTTATGGAGACTTGCTTTTGCAGAGAGACTTACACTCTGAACTGTTCCATTGCCATCTTACCTCTCCTCTGATATTTTCTTTTTAAATGCTAGCATCATCTTTTGATACTTTTGCCCTTTGCTTTCTGTATAGGTTCATTGGAATCTGTAGAGTTTCTCTAATGTGTCTAAAGTTGTGGTTACTAACCCTATTAGATTCAGTGCTCTTTCTAATATATTTTGGAATGTCCCTTGTATTTCTGAAATAAAATGTATAGATAATATTACCACCTCTACATATATTTTAAAAATTAAGATACTGCTATAATCGTAATTGTAATATAAAGAATATAGTTGCAATATTGTAATATAAGGAAAATTATAATATAATTGTAACATCAGGAAAAAGGAAAGCTTTTTATGCATTTTATTATGTAAATGCTTGCTTATTTTCAGGAAATACAATGACATAATCAGGTGTTTGGATAAGTATACAATGAATAATTTTGGAATAAAGAGAAGTAAAACAACATTCACCTGAATATTGACAAACACTTTTCTTTATATTTGAAGCTTTGATATAAGGACTAAATAAATATACACATAAACATACATAGAATCACCATAAATGTAACATTTATACAAATAGATTGATGCAGGTGTGTTGTGTTGGTAACTTAAACACCACAAGTTGTTTATATGATTTGCCATAATGGTGAACAAGTCTTGGTACAATTTTAAACAAAAAAAAATATAATTATTTCCCATTTTACATTTAAGGATGTTGTATTCCTTGATAATTCAGTGAATATTAAACTGTGCAAGAAATACTTTTGTCTATAAGTGAGATACAGCTATGCTCTATATTCAGAGAATTATAAATGAAATTTTTTCATCTACCAGCAAGTCTAGTGGGACATTTGAAAGATTTACAGGGTACAAGATAATTCTTTGTTATCCAAGACTATCCTATCTAGCTGGCCTAGTTCTGTCTACCAAATGCCATTGTGACAATTACAAACACTGAAAATGACCCATACCGCCACCTGGAACCACCTCCACTGAAAATAACTGAGTAAACCTCTTTTGCAGTGCTTGTACTCTCATGGGGGTCCTGTCCAAGCTACAGTGTTCTGTTGCTTCATGATGTAGCTTGGCACTTCACTGTGTCATGTAAAAATAATACCCCTTGCGCTCTAGAGTTATGCTGCTTGAAACACTTTCCAGATGGCTGGCTGATAGCTTCTGGGGATACTGAAATGCTGTTCAGGTGGTTTCTAACTCCCCAATCTCTTGCTTCAGATAAATCTTACAGATTCCTCAAAGGTTACTATGTATAAAAAGGATACAGTGAATATCTCCTTTTTACTATTACTCTAATTACAAAATTATGTTTTGTTTTTGTTGGGGTTTTATTGATGGGTTGGTAGATTGACTGATTAGCTATTTTTCTCTCTGTCATCATCTAAGTTTCATAGCCATATACTGATATTTGTCTATTATCCAAGATACCTGTCACCACTTCTGATCATGATCATATCATTATTGTTGTTGCTATTACTGTTCTCTTTCTTTTATTCTTCTTAGCTTTACCACAGTGTCTGTTATTATATATCACTGCTCCATCAAAGTATGTCTTTCCTTCTAAGTAAACAATCAATCACAGTCCTCAGCTGTACTTTTAAGTTTTTTCTGTATTTAGTAAATTACTTCTTTAACATTACGTAGTTTGAAATTTTTAAAAATTTTGTTTATTCCTTTTTGGTCTATTACAGAGTTAAGAGGTATCTGAAAGACTAGTTTCTAGAAATCTCAAGTTTCTTTGTCATAGAAACTTGTCATATTCAGTAGGATTACCAAATTTGCCACATAGATACAGTGGGACCTTGTGTGAGAAGTTTGAATTTGGTATAACAGGCAATAAAGAGCCAGTACATATTCTTGGGATAAGAGTAAAATTATGAAAGTTATATTCTGGTGACTTAAGTAGTGTTCATCATGTAGGGTTTTTTAAAATAAAGGAATTGGATGTAGATTCTACTTCAATATATGGAGTATTAAGGAAAATTATTCAGGTTTTTTAATATGCTGTCATCAACATCTATACCAGCTCTGACAAAGTTCCATAATCATTGAGACATCAAAAATCCATTAAGGGAAATATCAGCTTGTATTTTAAGTAGAGGATCATTCCATTACAGTGTCATGGGTGACCTGGGGTGAGGCCTGTCCAGGTATCTGTATGATCATAAGATCATATATTCTAAATATAAGACACATTCTAGCTCAAGACATCACACTCCGTTGTTTTGTGTCTAAAATTATGCTGTTTGTTTCCCTCTCTAGTCTTATGTCAACTGTACCACATTATATATGAAAACCTAGAAATAGTCTTATGCCTAACATAATATCTTACACTTAATTAGTGAACATATTAGGAAATTGGCTCTACTCAAACTCTACCTTTAATGAATGGCAACTTTGGATTTTATACCATTTCTTTAATTATCTTTAAGATTTTTAGACAATGATTCAGTTGATATGACATTTTAAAAGAAACTCAAAGAACTATAGAATTTTATTGCTGGAAGCAACTTTTTTTTTTTTGAATTGGAGTCTCACTCTGTCGCCCAGGCTGGAGTGCAGTGGCATGCTCATGGCCACTCCAGCATCAACCTGCTGGGCTCAGGCGATCCTTTCACCTCAGACTTCAAAGTAGCTGGAACTATAGGCACGTGCTACCATGCCCGGCTAATTTTTTGCTTTGTTGTAGAAATGAGGTCTTGCCAAGTTGCCCAGGCTGTTCTCTAACCCGTGGACTCAGGCAATACCCTCACTTGGACTACACGCTTGAGCTACCGTGCCCGGCCTGGAAGGAACTTTTTAAAAAGTCACTTTGGCCAACCCCACATTTAACAGAGGGAGAAACAAAGTAGGGAGTTTAAGTCACTTGCCTTAAACCAGTAGCCAGTGAGTCACAGTAGTGAGAGTAGAACACAGGCTCAAATACTTTTCAAATCAAGTATCATTTATTAAAACTCTTGCTTTTGCAATAATAGTGATAAGACAGTTCATCATTAACTCAGCACCTATATACAATTTGTTAAGAATTGGTGGTGAGATGTATACAAAGACAAAGAAAATTTATTTGTGTGGACAGTATACTAAATGGAGAGATTTTAAATAAAGATTTGTTATATTGATAAATATAGTGTCAGGGATAACAGAGGTAAACTGCAGGAAACATCGATAGGAAGAAAGGTTGATGGCAGCAACTGGAGAACTAGTTTGTCCTTTGGTGCTAGAGCTGCCATTACCTTCCTGTATAAAACTGCACATTTCTCTGGTGGGGGGGGGGGGGCGACAAGAAAACTTGACAGCATGCATCTCTTTGTAGTGGTTTAAATAAGCCTTTTGTACTTAGTATACTGTCTTATGTAAAAAAACATAGACATGTAATACAATTTCAATAGTTTCAGTCTTACTAGGGACAGAAATATAAAGATGCATAAAGATGCATTCCAAGGACTGCCACCATTAGGAAAAGTGTAATTTTATAATGCAGAGGCTATTGCATCAGCTGACTCTTCTGTTTAGATTATCAACTTCCTGCATCATGAAGTTCTCTTTAATTTTGGATTGTTTTGAACATAATCAGCTCCAGTGATCTGAGAGGTGCTCTGTACTTCAAAATTTCAGATTTCCGTGGTTTTGAACTCCATAGTTAACTAACGATATTCCATTTTCAGTGGGCAGACAGGGTTTAAAAGGAGCAGTCACTGTGAAGGACAGTCTCTTAGTCTCCTTAATCTTTTCCTTTAACTACACTTCACTGGGTGTTATAGAGATGGTGTTTTGTGGAAATCAAAGGAAAATAAAAAAACCTCAAAGTGTGTTTTTCCTTGACAGAAATCTCCTGTGAAGAAATTCCATGATCCCTAGATGAAATTGAGACCCTTGAGATTCACCTGAAGCTAATAATAGCTATTCTTCATTCTTCGTTGTGTTTTTCAGTAATAGGAGTCCTGGACATCAGGGGCATATTTGCTTGCAGCCTTTGTTAGGACATAGCTGACTTTGGCCTGGTCAGCACACACACTGCTGTCTTGTATTTGGTTACTGAGCTCTAGCTATGTCATGAAGTTGGACTTGTCAGGGTAACTACCTAGAGTTCAATGAAAGGGCTTAGCTAAGAGTTAAATGAAACATGTCCTGAGTCAAGTATGTGATTTGGTCTTTAATGAGTTGGTGCACTTTTGAAAATTACTTGGCAACTGGGGATATTTCATTAACATGGAATAGGATTTATATTTAGGGAATCATTTTTGAAATACATAGCAGATGTTTGGAGCCTTAGCAATTTATTATGTGGCAGCAAGGAGTAGTTTTTAGAATTCTTGGTATCATCATATATGAATACACCTTCATAAGAGTGTGTGGATGTGTGTTTGAGATGAATACATACATATTCTTGAGATTGTGTGTACTTGACTAAGTAGAATATTAGAAATTCTTTTTTAAAAAATATTTTCTTTTTTTACGTAGTACCAGTCTTTCCTTTTCATTCATTCTACAAAGGATGTTTACTTCTTTAAATTTGAGAGGATAAAAGGAGATTTTCCCTTGAAACTGGAAATATTTTTGAATGCCATTCCTGTTACTGGAGGTGGTCTATGTTATTAATAAAGGTGTTGTATTAACTGGAGTTTCAGTCTGAACATGCTCCTGTCATGGATGATATTCCTGATGCTGTCATTAACACTGTATTCCTTATCATAGTTCATAATGCCATCATTTATTACTCATTTTAGAAAAAGTTTCTTCCTACTTTCTACAACAATCATTGTATAGTTACAAATCTTCATCCTTCCATTAAAAGGATGTGGTATAAGCTGCAATTAATTTTAGGACTTGAAAGAAAAATAATTAACCCTTTTATTTATCTGGGAATTTACTGAAAATTAAATATCTAGACCAAAAATATCATTGTCTCTTAAGTCAACCTCTATTCATCTCAACAAACTTTTTGATGAATTTTGGGCTCTTTTATTTTTAAAAGAGTACAATTAAAATGAACAATATAATTAGTAAAGCAGTTTTCCTTGGAAAAATGGGAGGAATTTAAAAATTCATAGTAATGTGATAGTAGAAAGTAAAGTTAGGCCATGCATGGTGGCTCATGCCTATAAATCTCAGCACTTTGGGAGGCTGAGCCCATGGGTTCGAGACCAGCTTGGGCAACTTGGCAAGACCTCATCTCTACAATAAATCAAGAAAAATTAGCCAGGCATGATGGTGCATGCCTGTTACTTGCAAGACTGAGGCAGAAGGATCACCTGAGCCCAGCAGGTCGAGGCTATGCTGGCCATGAATGTGCCACTGCCCTCCAACCTGGGTGACAGAGTGAGACTCTGGCTCAAAAAAAAAAAAAAAGTAAGGTTATAAAAAGCATAAAACACACAAAACAGAACAAAAAACATGAAGGAAGACCATCAGTCAACCTTGATTTGACTCAGTTTGCAAGACTATGAATAGCTTCCAAATGGGTCTTTGTTGCTACACATGTACTAGGTGGCTTTTAAAAATGTTCATAGAACAAAAACATCATGTATTAGGATAATGTCCTAGTAAAATCTTACTTTTGTTTTGTCTTTAGAATTGCAGAATATTTAAGAATAATACATACATAATAGGAGCTAGAGATTACAGACACAACATGATGTTCTGTCTTAAAAGCTGTACCCATATTTTTTTATTATTATTAGAATATAGCCTTCTCAAAGCTCAAAGTTCAAAAGTACTATATCTTATTCATTTTGTATCCTCGTTGTAGTAATGTGCAATGAACATGAGTTTAAAGAAAGTCATCCTTCATTTAGTTATTTTTAGTCAACACTGAGTAAATATTGATTGAACAGGTATTGTAAGCCAGACACAGTACTCAGCGATGGGGGCATCAACTTGTATAATACATTGTCCCTGCCCTTTTGGATCTCATAGTCTACGAGGAGAGACAGATATAAAAATAATCCCAGTATTTTAGTCAATGATATGTACAGAGTGTTCTGGGGGCACACAGGAGAAATAGGTTGACTTGGAGATGTTGATTTCACAGAATCAATCACATTCAAGCTTGGCTTGCCTGTGATTCATTATTTATAAATCAAAATATTGGCCATCCAGCCAAGATCATTATGAGCCAGGCACTATGCCAAGTGGTAAAGATACAGAGATGAACATGACATATTCCCTGTACTCAAGAACCTGTCGATTTGTAAAAGAGGGACCCATATACAGATGATTAAGAATCCAAGTAGAAGCCGGGCTCGGTGGCTCAGCCTGTAATCCCGCACCTTTGGGAGGCTGAGGTGAGTGGATCGCCTGAGCCCGTGGGTTTGAGACCTGCCTGGGCAACTTGGCGAGACCTCATCTCTACAATAAATAAAAAAAATTAGCAGGGTGTGGTAGCGCACGCCTGTAGTTCCAGCTACCTGGAAGGCTGAGGCAGAAGGATCGCAGGAGCCCAGCAAGTCGAGGCTGCGGTGGCTGGGAGCGGCCACTGCACTCCAGTCTGGGCAACAGAGTGAGACTCCAACTCAAAAAGAAAAAAAAAAGAATCCAAGTAGAACTACGAATGGGATGCTGTGGAGGTCAAAGAGAGAGACTAGAAGAATAAAGTCTCACGAGGGCTGTGGAAGAGAAATCTAGCAAAGACTATTCAGGAAGTGACCTTGAGTTTAGGAAGGGGCGGCTAGGAATTTAGTTAGGTCAGCAGAGGGTGGGTTGAGGTCTAACTTTAGGTGGTGAAACCTGATCCATGAAAATTTGGGATATAAGTGATGGAGTTCAGGACTTGCTACTTCAAAATGTGGCACTTTGACATTTGAGCAAACAGCGGTAATAAGGTCACTCTCATCGTCTCCTCATCCTTCTCTCCTGAAGCAAATTATAAATCCTTCATTTCAGAGGTATACTCCCTATACCTGCAGGAAAGGAGGACCATCCTTACCCTCAAAGACAGAGAGACATCAAGAAGAATCTGAACAAACAGGCCTTGCTAAGTTTCCCCCAGTTTATTACCATTAAATCCCTTTGTCCAATCCTATTTCCCCACAGCTGTATACTCTTCATCAAACCTAAGCATAAAAATGCACAGAATTCCCTGCTTTTTTGAGTCTTCATTTATTAGTATGCTTTTCTCTTGTCAATCTGTCTTTTGTTATCAGGGTTTGTAGGGGTCTCAGCCATGAATCTAGTGATGGGAAAGAAAAGGAACATTTTTCTCCCCTACATAGAGAATAGCGGTCTTAACCATGAAGAAGATGAAACTGGCAAGGCAGCAGGGCTTGGGACTTCTGATGTGTGATGGAGAATTATTCAAGAGTGACTATATTAGTTACAACTTGTTCTTATCTGCAAGAAACAGAGACTCAGCTACTGTGGCATGAACATGCAAAAGCTTATACTCTCGTATAAAAGAAGTCTTGAGGTAAGTATTCCAGGGCTGGAATAGCATCTTCCAGAGGTTCAGACTTGGTCTATCTTGGCTGTGCTGCACCTGACTTTCATCCTCAAGGTCCTGCATGATTCAAGGTGGCTGTTGGAGCACCAGACATTACCTCTGCATTGAGGAATAAAGCAGAAAGGTAGAAGAGCCAAAAAAGGGCACATACTGTATGCTTTTTAAGTAAGTTCTGAAGTTTTATATACTTCTATGTAACACACACACATACACACACACACACACACAGAGAGAGAGAGAGAGAGAGAGAGAGAGAGAGAGAGAGAGAGAGAGAGAGAGAGAGAGAGAATATCTTGTACTAAGGAAGATGGGAAAATTGGTGTTTGTGAGTAACTAAGCCTTCCCAATCACCTGGAGAGATGTCATCAGATTTGGATTTATAAAGCCTTCCCTGGCAGACAATGGAGGGTTTGTTGGAAGGAGTTTGAAACCAGCATGGTGTTAACAGAAATAGGTACTCCAGTTTGTTTAATGTTTTCCATAACTAACATCCTTGAGTAAATATAAGTGATAGTCCTAGCTTCATTCATTTGGGTCATTGGGGTGCAAGTGTGCTATTTCACGATACCTACACATATAACTTCCTGATGGGATTCAATGTAGGCTTCTAAGGTGTCAATAAGTGTCTTCAGTGCATTTGAGATGAGAGATGGACTTGAGTTATATCTCCTGTGATTTCAGTTTTTGGTGGACTCTCTACTTGGAAAAATCTTATCTGCTTTTAAAATATTTTCTACTTTTTGAATGGCCTTCCCGGTTGCATTTATGGTGTCTTCTGTTAACATTTTAGTTTCAGAAAAATAAACTTGAAGGCAACTACTGTTTTTCTCTTAAACTTCTCCTCTACTCCTCTACTGCATATATTATATATATATATATATATATATTTTTTTTTTTTTTTTTCCTTTTCTCTTTTTTTTTTTTGAGTTGGAGTCTCTGTCAACCAGGATGGAGTGCAGTGGCACGCTCCTTGCCACCACAACCTTGGCCTGCTGGGCTCAGGCAATCCTTCCACCTAAGCCTTCCAAATAGCTGGAACTACAGGTGCGCGCTACCATGTCTGGCTTATTTTTTGATTTATTGTAGAGATGAGGTCTCACCAAGTTGCCTAGGCTGGTCTCGAACCCCTGAGTTCAGGCAATCCTCTCACCTCGGCCTCCCAAAGTGCTGGGATTACAGGCTTGAGCCACCGCACCCAGCTATTGTATATTTTTAAAAATGATTTTGAAATTATGTAGCACTTTAGGTTTATATACTTGGTTATAGAAGATATATGATTTTCAGAATTACTTATTGTTCTTGTAGTCCCTTTCCTTTAAAAGTTCAGTATCAGAGGCAACCCCCTTGGGTCCCCTCCTACTTTGGGAGCCTTTCTGTCCTCTCAATAAATCCTGCTTTCAAAAAAAATTTCAGTATCAGAATTACACAATTATTTGTTTTCACCTCCTGAGAACCTATACTATTTGTATTACATGTGATGATAGTGAGGAAGACGGATGTATCAGTGAGGAAGGCAGATGTATCAGTAAGCATGACTTGCGACTTTTAGCTCCTAAATTCCTAGTAGAAAGAAACCCCTGTCAGAGAGAGAATATGTATATATTTGACCAGTGTGAAGAAACAATATTATTCTACTGTTTTTCCAAAATGAAAGAACTCAATTTTTAAAGTAGTGATGTTTTTATTATAAAACATTATTGAAGTTGCTGGGTGCATGCTTGACAAAGTAGATTTCTATGTTAGAGAAAGAGATGGAGGGAGGGAGGAGTGGTGGGGAGTGTGGAAGAGAGGTAGGGGGAGAGAGGGAGAGAGAGGGAGTGTGTGTGTGTGTGTGTGTGTTGGGGAGCAAGGGCTGATAGGGGAGCCTTGCCTTGTCACCACTGGGTTCGTATAACTTGACACATGGATCCTATTTCAGAATACATACAAAATAATTTCTATTATAAAGTGAAAATCCTTTTTAAAAATGAGATGTTCAGCCGGGCTTTGTGGCTCAGCCTGTAATCGCAGCACTTTGGGAGGCTGAGGTGAGTGGATTGCCTGAGCCCGCGGGTTCGAGACCCACCTGGGCAACTTGGCGAGACCTCATCTCTACAATAAATCAAAAAATCAGCCGGGTGTGGTAGCGTGTGCCTGTAATTCCGGCTACTCGGAAGGCTGAGGCGAAAGGATCGCTGGAGCGCAGCAGGTCGAGGCTGCAGTGGCCGGGAGCGGCCACTGTACTCCAGTCTGGGCGACAGAGTGAGACTCCAACTAAAAAAAAAAAAAAAAAAGAAATGTTTAAGCCTCTATGCCAGTCTGGACTTTTTATATTTTAAACCTGGTGTTTAGAGTTATTATCATTATTATTACTATTTGAGTTGGAATCTCACTCTGTCACCCAGGCTGGAATGCAATAGTGTGATTAGAACGATCACAACTCACAGCAGCCTCAACTTCCTGGGCAAAGACAATCCTTCCACCTTAGCATCCCAAATAGTTGGTACTACATGCACTCGCTACCACACCCAGCTATTTTTTTTTATTTTTTGTAGAGACAAGGTTTCTCTGTGTTGCCTAGGCTGGTCTCGAACTCCTGGGCTCAAGCAATCCTCCTGCCTCAGCCTCCCAAAATGCAAGGATTACATACAGCCATACCATGCCAGGCTAGAGTGTTTTTTTTTTGACATCTGGGTAGCCTGCTTCCTGTGTCCTATTTAAGCAGAAGGGGGCAGCAGAGAAACCAATTAGAAAGCCAACATTCTGGTTGGCTTCCTTCTAGTAGAAGCCGCTGTGCAGTATAAATATATCAAAAGAAAATGAAAATTGAAATTCATGTCTTTTATTTATTAAAATCTTAAAATGATTAGAACGTATTTTAAAATAATGTGATTCAGATTTCTACTTGTCAGTTTTAGCTCAGTTATACAGATGTTGCAAAGTGGATGTAATATTTGTATGTTTTGTTGTTGGGCAATCTGACAAGCATATGTAGAGTGGATTATTTATAATACGGTACAGCTTTCAGTGGGGCTTGTTTTCCACTAGACATACTGGGTGTTTATAGAAAAGCATATGCTCCAATGGGTTTTTGCAGTTTTTTCTAATACGTTTATTCATTAGAGTTAGAGTTTCCAAGGCAAACCATTTTACTTCTTGTTAAAATTAAGGGAAATTAATGCCTTTTGACTGAATTTTGGTGTTGGAGTCAGTTAGTGATCTAATTTTTTGTTTGTTTTATTTTCTTAATATTGTCTGTGCAAATTTTTCTCCCTATTTATTGAAAGGAATGAGGTGTAAACTGACTGACTGGTTTCATGCCCTTGACCTTTGAAAATGTAGTACTTAATTGATTGAAGCAATACTGTTTTTCTTTAATGGATGGCTTAAGTCATGTGGATGGGCATGGCTAACTAGTTGTATTTACTATGGAAGTTATCCTGTTTCTCATTAATATTCTATGTTTCTTTTTCCGTGGTTATGGACAGTAAGATAGCATAGTAAGGACTTCTCACTGAAAGCCAATTTGGTGTTTTAGTGTATTCTATATTTAAGATAAAGAACAATGTTTATTGCTTAACAGGTAACTAATGCCTCTTTTTACTGTTTTACAAGTGAAAAGAGGGATCATCAAGTTGTATGGTATCCTCCTCTGCAAGGGAACCAATAAAGATAAAGTTGCAGTTCTCTTCTAAATCCGTTATGTGTGCTATTTTATATTGTGGTAAATTTAATCTATTGATTTCTTTGTTATAGTCCTATTTTATAAGATAAGCTGTGAAATAAATGGCTTCATTGTGATTTACTAAGTCAGAAGTGAAGTGTTAGTTGTACTTTTGTGGTAAGAATTTAAAGCATGGCCTCCTTTTTAGCAGAAAGTGTGTGTGAGTGTGTGTGTGTGTGTGTGTGTGTGTGTGTGTCTGAGGGTGTTTGAAACACAAGATTACAGTTAATTCTTATTGAAGGCACTGAGTGACTCATCTAGTACATCTCCTTCTGATCCTAGACCTTCTCATTCTCTCCCTGTTTGGTAGTTGTTATTTCATGAGTACTACAAAAGCAGTGGATTTGATTTCTTCAAGAAACAGTTGCCTTTGCTGTTATCTGTGACGTTTTTTATGACATTGTGAGACAACTGTCCTGTGAAAATGTACCCAGTGAAACCATACTATTTCCTGGTAGTTTGTCCTCTTAAAGTTGTACCACAGCTCACTGACGCTTTTTCCATATTAAAAAAATTATTTTTTGTTTGGATGTTTTCCGTATCTGTTTCTCCAAGTTCACTAATCTTTTTTTCTGCACCATCTTACCTGTCATTAATCCCAGTGCACTTTTTACCTCAGACATTGTGGTTTCATTTCTAAAAGTTTGACAAGGGTTTTTTTTACCTTCCATGCTTCTATTAGCTTTTTGAACATCTGGAATATGATTATAATAACTATTTTAGTGTCCTTGTTAATTCTAACATCTGGGTCAGTTTCAGTTGATTTTTTTCTTTGTCGTGGATTTTATTTACGCCTAGTAATTATTATTGTTGTTGCTATTATTATTATCATTATTAGACAGAGTCTTACTGTGTCGCTCAGGCAGAAATGTAGTGGGTAAGATATTAGCTTACTGCAACCTCAAGCTCCTGGGCTTAAGCAGTCTTCCTGCCTTAGCGTCCCAAGTAGTTAGGACTACAGGTGTGTGCCACTGTGCCTGGCTCATTTAAAAAAATTTTTGTAGATACAGAGTCTTGCTGTGTTGCCTAGGCTGGTCTCAGACTCCTTGCCTTAGCCTTCCTGCCTTAGCGCCTCAAAGCACTGGGATTACAAGTGTGAGCCGCCGTTCTCAACCAAGACTAGTAATTTTTGACTGATGCCAGATGTTGTTATTTTATCTTTTTGAGTGCTGGATATTTTTGTATTCCCTAAAGTTATTCTTGCGCTTTCTTTTCTGAAATATAATTAAGTTACTTGGAAACAGTTTGATGTTGGGGGATCTTGCTTTAGAAGATGTGTTAGATGGGACCAGAGCAGTCTTTAGTCTAGGACAAGTTACTGAGTCAAGATTCTCTGGGTCTTCTATCCAAAACCCCATGAATCTCGAGGTTTTCTACTCTGGCTGATGGGAACAGGCACTGTTCCTGGCCTTACCCGAGTGCTGGTACCACCACCTCTAATTATTTCAGTTGGTTCTCTCTGCAGCCTCAGTTGATATCCTCATGTGCATTTATTGATCACTACTCTGTTGAATATTTAAAGTTGAACACTGGCAGATTTTTGGAGCTCTCTATATAGTTCTTTCCTCTTTGGTATTGTGACCTGTGAACCCTAACTTTCTTGGTCTCCCTGTTCTCTCAACTTCATCACCTTAATTCAGGGACTCCTGCAGGCTGCACCTAGCTTCTATCTTCACTGTGGTCTGGAATCTTAGTCAAGAAATTAGGACAATCCATTTGTTTGTTTCCCTTCTCTCAGGGATTACTATTCGTGTTTAGTTTTATGAATACAATTTTTTTCTGGTTGTTTCATGTGGAAGGGCACATCTAATTTCTTTTTTTCTTTTCTTTTCTTTTCTTTTTTTAGAGTTAGAGTCTCACTCTGTTGCCCAGGCTGGAGTGCAGTGGCATGCTCACGGCCACAGCAGCCTTGATCTGCTGAGCTCAGGTGATCCTTCAGCCTCTGGAACTACAGACATGCGCCACCATGCCTGGCTAATTTTTGGTTTATTGTAGAGATGAGGTGTTGCCAAGTTGCCCAGGCCAGTCTCGAACCCATGGGCTCAGGCAGTCCTTTCACCTTGGCCTCCCAAAGTGCTGGGATTATAGGTGTGAACCACCATGCCTGACCTCATATCTAATATCTGTTACTCCATCTTGTCTGGTAGCTGAAGTGTCTCTGTATAAATTCTTAGAACTGTCTTCTGTCAGAGCCCATCTGAACGTAGCACTTTTCTCTCTTCCTGATGATGGAGTTCTGATACTCCTGCAAGTTTAAGTTGTAGGCCTCACCATGAAAAACTGCACAGCATCCCCAAGAAATACCATCACCAATTTGCCTGGTGGACTTTTCTTTCTTTTGTGGACTATTGAATAGGTTTACAGGGAGTACTGAGAGGATGGCTGCATCTATGCCTAATGAGGGTGATTCGGCACAGACTAGGCAATCTGAAAAAGAGAAGAGTGACATGGACATGTCTAAGCAAATATGTTTACTTTTACCCGTACTCTTTTTATAAAAAAGTTAAGTATGAGACTGTAAATTGTCACACTTTTAAAATCTCTCTGTGTGCCAGTCATGACAATACAGGTGCTGAAGAAACAGGATGAGCTGAAAGCAGATGTTCCTACCCATAGAAAGCTCATTGTCTATGGGAGAAACAGACATGCAAACAGAAAATTATAATACAGTGTGGCTTTCCTATTTAATGACTTTTAGAAGACATTCTCTTTAATTCCTTGTACCACTTTAACAAAAGCAGAGCAATACTATTCTGATGTTTTTCTTGTACTTCAGGTTTCTTAGTGAAAATGAGGTTCTCTATTTTATCTATAACCAAACCATCTAAGAACAAAAAATATTTTAAACATTTTTCTTACCAAGACTAACTTTTTCTATGTGACATTTGTTATTAATTTATCTAGTGTGTAGCTACCTAACTAGAATTTGCTGTTTGTATATATATGTTTTTTAGATTGTTGATGGGCTTTATTCTGTTTAATAAGTAAAAAGCAATTCTAATCCTTGATCCTTAAAGTATGTATTTCCCTTGGCAGCAATTCTAGTGGAAAAAATAGGATTGTCTCTTTTTATTAAATTTATTCTATTTTTTGTATATAACAACTCTAAAAATTAGTTTGGCCTTCATTGGTATTTTTACCTATGCTTCAAGAAACTGAATTATTTCTGTAAAAATATATTACTGAAGCATTTCAATTTTATAAGATAACAGCCAATGAAATAGTTTATTTTCTTTTCCAAGTATATATTTTAAAGTACATCTTTAAAGTACATCAGCATACTTTATTATTATGGTTTTACTGTTTTTGCTTTGCCTTTTGATAATAAAACAAACAAAATACTACTTTTCTAAGCTTGGGTTTTCAAATACACATAAGTTCACTGTGTAAATTCTTGAGTAGTCTTGTGTTATGTAGCACATGAAAGAAGAAAAACTAGATTAATTTAGCTCTGACCCCTTTTTTGTCTTAAAGAAAACCTTATTATTAATTTGATTTAGGAGATTAGTAATGCAGTTTAGTCATAAACTGTGTAAAGACATTACCATGTGAATGAAACTAATCATCCTGAGGCCAAAGAGCTTTTAAAGAAGAAAGATAGATACACACCTCAAGTAAACTTTGTGAGCAAAGATATTCAGAAGACGACTGTTAAGGCAAAGGAAAAGATTCTTCTGGTTGCATTAAGTCTGCCACCATAGGCATTTCTTGTTTGTGTAACATGGAAAGGACCACTGCTTTCTCAGTGTGGCTTTTTTCAACCATACTGGCCCACATTAGTGACCATTGAGATAATTTGTTCCTGAGTCAAAATAAGAGGATATTAAATTTAATAGATCTTAGGTTAGCTTAGCACTGGTAGGTCTGGTTGGTTATTGTGATAGGATCCCTTGGAAAACATTAATGGTGAAAGCACCTGGAATATCTTTAGGAAAAAATAAGTATGAGTTGTCTTCTTTAGGAGATGGAACTTCTTAATGAGCTATTATGGAGGATATGAAAGCCCTGGCTTGTTTCTGTCATATGATTACCATGCTATACTAAGATATTATGCAGGGTCAGGGTCTTTGGTAAGGCTCAGTTGCCATTTCAGATGTAGTTTACATTTGTTTTTCTTTGTGCAAGGAGTTGGTGATTTATGTCATGGGCAATGAAAGAGGAAATGCCCTAATGAAGAGTTCCTTCTTAAATTTATATTTGAGAAGTATCTAAAATTCTAAATTACCTGAATGTTCATGGCTTGGAACTCTCATCTGGAATTATAGTACTTTAGAACTAAAAGGGACCTAAAATATCATCTGACTGGACTCTTCAGTTAATCGATGAAGAGTCTGAGTCCCCAGATGGCTAACTGACTTGTCTAATACTACACATCTAGTTAGACACTGAGCCAAGACAGACCTGAGTTCTGATTTCTAGATCATTGGCTCTTACTCAATGGAATGTACTGTAATTCACAGTTTCCATTCACTGATGAGGCCTGCCACTCATAGCATGATATACTTTGCCTGCCTTGGTGTGGGTATACATTGCCAAATGTGAAATAGCTTGTGTATATGACTGCAGACACGTTGCCGATTATGGCTGCAGCTGAAGCACCAACTGTTTGAACCAGTTATCACCATTACTTACCTCAACTCCTGTCATCATCCCAAATAGTTATGCCTTCCTATAATATATGATGGGGACCCCCGAGAGCTTGCAAAAAAGACACTTACTCTGAGCCTTTGTCCTGCTCTCTGCTTCTTCTTCCTTGTTCCCAGATGACAAACTGACATCTTTACAGTATGGCCAGACTTTTCCTCTTGAGCAGCCCTTGGTATGCACCTGTACTTCCAGAAGGATTTTATTTTATTGAAACAAACAAACCTGAAGACCAGGAGATCTATTATCATTAGTTTAGGAGAAAGTGAGAACTAGATCAGAGGCTTCTATTTATTTTTCCATGAGAGCTGGATGTGTAAGGTTCTTGACAAAACCTGAATTTTTTTTTTTTTTTTTTTTTTTTTTAGTTGGAGTCTCACTTCATACCCCAGGCTAGAGTGCACTGGCACGCTCACACCCACCCCAGTGTCTACCTGCTGGGCTCAGGCCATCCTTCTGCCTCAGCCTTCTAAGTAGCTGGAACTACAGGGATGTGCTACCATGCCCAGCTAATTTTTTGATTTTATTGTAGAGACGAGATCTCACCAAGTTGCCCAAGCTGGTCTTGAACCCCTGGGCTCAGTCAGTCCTCTCGCCTTGGCCCCCCAAAGTGCTGGGATTACAGACTTGAGCCACTGCACCCTGTCCAAACCTGATTTTTTAATTGCAGGTTAATAGTTTTCCTGGAATCCAGCAAACAATTAAGGTTTTCTTGTCCATAAAAGGTTACAACTGCAGAGGGGGACTTTTTTTATTTCTTCAGATTTTTAGGACACACTGTATTTACTTATTTTTCTAATAAAGTTCAACTTTAAACTTAAAAATTAGTTTGTCACATACCAATTCCTGTGAGCTAGCTTCAAATCTCAAATGAATTGCAAACTGCAAAGTGACTGCTGTAGGACTACCCTTTAGTAGGCTGGTACAGTTGAATGGTAAAGAATCCATTTATAAAAAATATTGTATGCAGGCTGATTCCAAGACTATAGAAGTATTTCTTTATCAGGCCCAGAATAATTTTATCTTTGCAGCATGGTATAGTCTCAGCCTAATAGGCAGTAATTTCCTTTACTGCATTGCATTTAGAATGGTTCATTCATCAGAATTGTATCCTATATATTCTTTGTGTCATGCATTGTGCTAGGTTCTGGGAGATGATTATGAAATGGTTGCAAAGGCCGGGCGTGGTGGCTCAAGCCTGTAATCCCAGCACTTTGGGAGACTGAGGTGAGAGAATTTCCTGGGCCCAGGGGTTTGAAACCAGTCTGGGCAACTTGATGAGACCATGTCTCTTCAATATATCAAAAAATTAGTCCAGCATGGTAGCCCACACCTGTAGTTCCGACTACTTGGAAGGCTGAGGTGGAAGGATTGCAAAGCCCAGCAGGCCAACATTGGGGTGGCTGTGAGCATGCAACTGCACTTCAGCCTGGGCAAAAGAGTGAGACTCTGACTAAAAAAAAAAAAGTGTCCCTGAACCAAAAAAATTCTGCCTAGAAAGAAAAAAGGCAGGAAATTGTACCTATATACTGAGTGCTATTTCATGACATATGCAGAGTGTTATATAGGCACAGAGCAAAGATGTAACCCTACCTGGAGTCAAAGAAGACTATGCAGAAGATTGTGCATTGGAAGGAAGAAAAAGAATTGTCTGGGCAAAGAGGAGGGGAAAGGACCTTCTAAGAAGAGAGAACAGCTTGGGCAAAGCAGTGGAAGCCTGAGGGGGGATGGTGGTGGGTTAATACTGAGTGTAGTGTGGTTGTCTTTGTCTTAGATTGTTTGAGGGGAATAAAGCTAGTATTTGTTTTGCTAGCTGGGCTGAGCCTGGGCTGCACTAAGTAGTTTGAACCTCATCCTGTACTCAATAGGAACTCCTGGAGGTTGTAAGAAAGGGAATGAAATCAGATTAATACTTGAGAAAAGATAGAACAAAGAATGTAGATATTGGAAATGGGGACACTGATGGGGGAGCATTTATATTAGAAAGTGTAGGATAAATGTTAGGAAGCAGGCAGTAATGCCAGAATCAATTTGTATGTTATTTAAGAGGTAAATCTAGATCTCAGTAAAGCAAGGATTTCAGAAGGTGAGCTTGAGAGACTGAATGGATATTGATAGCATTAGTTATGGGAGGAGCATAATCTCTTCGACATTGTAAGTAGGGTAATTTTCGGAGATATCTGCATCCATAGCATAACTGTACCCCTCTTTGGCTTAGCTCTTGTGTCTTCATATTATTATGATCAGTTACTTCCCTGGACTATAAACTCCTTGAGGTCAGAGAAAAGTTTTCCTGGTTCTTCTTGTTTTATAGCACCTGACACAGTGTTTGGTATATAGTAGGTGCTTGGTAGGTATTTGGGTGTTTGAATGGATGCACTAGCCATCTACATAAGGAATTTCTCTTTTGAATTCTTCCTTTGTCTAAAGAAGACTTTTGTTTCTTGTCACGAATAAGACTAGCTCTGAAAGCCAGTTATAATTTTTATTTTATGGTCAAGTTTCTCTGAACTTTCATCTTCCAGAAACTATCCAGACTTAGATTTGGCTGTTTCCTTGTGACAACTCAGTAAAGTTCTTATTGTTTAGAGATTACATGATAATGAAGTGAATAGCATATGTATCTTTTTTTTTCTTTAAGTTTGGCTATTTGAACCTATGGCTCTGTGATATAAACAATAATTCCTTTGATTTATTTATTTGGAAGTTTTTGGGTTTAAAAAAATACTCTTGTGTTTCTGATCTTGAATTAAATACACTTATAATTGCCTTAGGGATTCCCACGGCATCATCACAGCTGGAGGTCTGGTGGGCTTTTGTAAATGGCATTTGGAAGAATAATTCTTTTGCCAAAGCATTAGCAATCCTTTGTTGTGTTTCCATCTGCTTTTTGTCTGAGGAGACAAGTGTTGGGATTTTATTTATTTAAGGGACATTGTTTGAATTAGCTGATTTTCCACTGTCCAAAATCACTAAAGGAAGACATGAACATTTATTTCAAGGACACATTCTTACCTATTTCTTGCTTGAATGGGGAAGAATCATTTCTGTAGCCATCAACACCTGATAGTCTGGTCTTAATATGATTAAATTATAAAAAGAATCTCTAACTGTGAGTTTGCCTGGTTTTGGTGAAAGGCCACATAATTAACGAGCATTCTGCAGTAAGATATGTTGGCTCCATTTTTGTTTGTTTTCGAAAGAAGAAAAATATAGCTATATTTACATTTCAAAAGTTTTTTCAAGAGCTCATTATGTGCCCAACTCTTGCATTACTTTCTTTTTGCATTCACACCAACCCTACTTGAAAATTTGTTATCCTCACTTTATTGTTAAGAGTGACGTTTTGGAGCACTTAAGGAATTTATAAAAGACCCTTAGCTGTTAGTATCAGAGGTTGTTTCAAACCTAGCTTTTCTGACATAAGGCTGAAGCTCTGTAACTTCCTCTACTGTCCCCATGGTTCCACACAGACAAGAGGGCTTCTAGATACTGATAAAATTGATGAAAATGGAAGATAAAAGACTTGACCTCAGTTGGAAGGTGTGGCAGTTGTGCTGTGAAAACCAACCAGAAAGGGGACATTTTAATTTTTCTTTTATAACTATGAAAATCATAAATGAATTACGACACCTCAGTATATTAGAACTTCTCATTTCAGGAAGTTAATAGTCTTTTCTCTTCCCTCTGTCAGTGTGATGTATGTAACTGCTGATTAGCTGACTCTCTTGGTACAGTTGGCAGACACAGGAGCAATCGGTTTTACTCACCTTGCTATTTAAAAAAATGATAATTTTGCATTCTGTGAAATGGGTAAGTCAGAAATCAGTTTTGCAACTATCTGTACTAAACCAAGGCTTAAGCAATTTTACCTACAGTAAATTTAATTCGTGGCTTCAGCTTTGGACTGCAGTAATCTTAAACGAGATATTTTGTTGTGTGCTTATAACCTCAGGGATTTTATCTGCTGCTGTTGTGATCTTTTGAGGAGCATTCTCCCCTCTCAAAGGATGTTTACAACATAATGAATGGCAAGAAGTATCAGAAGTATTTTGAGTGCTTAAACACATTTGAGATTTATTAATTTTCTGGATATGGGTTAACATGGTTCCATGAATTAGGCACAAGGCCTACAGAGTAGGATTAGGAAGGTTTCCAGGGGCTCTGAACTCATGTCAAACAAAACTGGCAGCTAAGTCAACTGAATAGGGAAAAGACTTTTTATATCACTGCATATTTGTAAATTTTATTCAATTAATTTACAGCTGCAGGGCTCATGAGACTGAAATTAAGGTTTTGTAAAGTTTTGATAAGGAGGCAGCCAAACAAGTTTGATTAGCAGTAGATGTTTTGGAAATGAGTTGGCAGTAATGCAAAAATAGAAGGTTTGAATTTCAGGAGGCATGTTGGCATTACAGGGCCCGTTTGATTAATCGTGGCAGGCCCATTACCTTCCACCTGTCATTTCAGGTATTTCCTCTCTCTTGTGTCTTTCCCAAGCTAACTGCTAACATTGAAATAAGCATCTTTATAGTTAAGTCTCATCAGCCCAGTGTTCTTAGAAAGCCTGTTTTATTAGTAAAAGTCAGTTGTCTATATTGTACTTTCTATACCCAGACAGCATGCTCTTTAATCTTTCTTTTCAAATGGTGGGCATTTCAATAAAATGTTTCTCTCTCTAAAAGTTGAGGCAGCAGATATCCATTTATTTGCAACTCATGTGTGTTAAGTCATGACTGAAGGGTCACAGATGGGGGCACAGCACAGATTTTCATATAATATTTAATAGACAAGTCTTCAAAATAGCATTTCTTATTGTCAATTTCTGGTATTTTTGGTGAAAGGAAACATTACCCTAAATCTCAACAGGAAAATCATATACTACTACAGTGGGGGGCCCCAAAAAACCTGGAATTTTTTCATTAAAAATTGTGTATTCTGCCGGGCTTGGTGGCTCAGCCTGTAATCCCAGTGCTTTGGGAGGCCGAGGTGAGTGGATTGCCTGAGCCCACGGGTTCGAGACCCACCCGGGCAACTTGACGAGACCTCATCTCTACAACAAATCAAAAATTAGCCGGGCGTGATAGTGCGTGCCTATAGTTCCACCTACTTGGAAGGCTGAGGCGGAAGGATCGCTGGAGCCCAGCAGGTTGAGGCTGCAGTGGCCGGGAGCGGCCACTGCACTCCAGTCTGGGTGACAGAGTGAGACTCCAACTCAAAAAAAAAAATCTTGCTTAACTCAGTGTA
>CAUYQG010045207.1:0-30968 GCA_963574415.1 Tarsius wallacei | reverse complement strand
TAGAAGCTGCTTTATGAAGGTTGACGCTCCTGTGTTTGGTGCATATATGTTTAGGATGGATATTTCTTGTTGATGGATTGAACCTTTTATCATTATGTAGTGGCCTTCTGTATCTTTTTTAAATTTTTGATAGCTTAAAGGGTATTTTGTCTTAGATTAAGATCGCAGCTTCTCCTTTCTTTTGTGCTCTGTTCACCTGAAATTTTGTTTCCCATCCTCTTACTTTGAGTCTGTGAGTGTCCTTTCTAGTAAGATGAGTCTCTTGGAGGCAACATATTGTTGCCTGGTGATATTTCATTCATTTTGCCATTCTATGTCTTTTCAGTGGTGCATTTCTTCCATTCCCATTCAGGCTAGTTACTGAAATGTGAGAGTTGATCCCTGTCATAAGGTTCTTATAGAGTTGTTGTTGTTGTTCCTGTTTGTTTGTTGTCTTTCTTTTGGTTTTGTAGTTGGTTCATGTGTGTTTTTAATCTTTTTCCTGAACTCTTGTGAAGAATGTTGTTGTTCTTTTTTCTTTTTCTTCTGTGTTTAATACTTCCTTAAGATTTTCTTTAAGAGGTGGTCTGGTGGCAGTATAAGTTCTTAGGGATTGGATATCTGGGAAGGATTTTAATTCTCCCTCACTGATGAAGCTTAGCTCACAGCCAAGCTAGGTTATTCTTTGTTGAAATTTTTTATCTTTTAGAACTTTGAAGATAGGGCTCCACGTTCTTCTAGTTTGAAGGGTTTCTGTAGATAAATCTGCTGCTATTCTTATTGGTCTTCCCTGGTAGGTAGTCTGACCTTTTTCTCTTGCTGCCTTTAGGATTTTTTCTTTTAAACCTACTTTGTTTAGACGAGTTATTATGTGTCTGGGAGTTGGTCTTCTCATTTTTTGTCTTGCAGGGGTTCTCTGAATCTCTTGTGTTTGAATTTTCACATGAGATGAGGGAAGTTTTCTTGAATAATTTCATGCAATGTTTGTTCCAGGGTGATCTCAGTCTCTCTTTCTGCCTCAGGAAGTCAAATTACTCTTAGGCTTGGTCTCTTGAAGTAATCGCTCATCTCTTGAAGGTTTTTTTCTGTCTTTTTAACCTTCTTTTCTATGTTTTTGACAGTTTGGGTTAGTTCTGTATTTCGGGCCTCAAGCTCTGAGATTATTTCTTCTGCTTGGCTAATTCTGCTTTCCATGCTTATCAGTTTGTTATTTATTTCATTTACAGTATTCTTTACCACTGTTATCTCAGTTATCAACTCCTTCCTAGTTTCCTCTTGTCTGTCCTCAATTCTTTTTAATCTCTCCATTAATGTCTTGATATCTGGGTTTGTAGTTTGAGACCAGTAGTTCTGGGGGCTCTTCATTGTTTGCATTCCAAAATCAGTTTTCTCAGTGTCTGACCTCCCAGGGGTCTGTGAGTGACCTGTATTCTTCTTTTGGTTTTTCTTCATTTGTGTAGATTTTTCTCTCCCCCTTTCCCTCCCCTTCTTTAATTCTGTCTTTCAGGGAAGGTAGGGTTGCTTTTACTTCTTTTTGTTCAATCTCCTGTTCTTCCTTATGAGGTTCCCCTGGCTTTGTTCACTTTTGAGGCTGGACTGTGGGTTGGGCGCTGTACTTTTTGCAGTTTTGAGGTTTAATTGAGGGGGAAGCTGTGATTCAGAATCTATCTGCAGATCCCAGTACCCACCAACAGGTGTATGGGCACACTGGAACCCACTTCCCACTGCCTTACAATCTGTCCTTGCAGTGGGGTTTAGGTTTGCCCCCTGGAACAAAGGGAGGTAAGAAAAAGAAAAATAATGGAACAAGGGGGGTTCAAGAGGAAGTTGGAGAGAGAGACGAGTAAGAGGAAAACAGACATACATACCAACTAACAAATGAAAAGAGACACAAGGTCAGAAAGGAGTAAAAAACAAACAAACAAAATTCCCTAAAGCATACCAGTAATCACACAAAGACAATCCAATAAAATCATGCCTTTTGATGTGTTTTTCCCCAACACAAACAGGTAGGCTAAATCAAAAAACAGACAAAAGTGAACAAAACAAATAGTCAAAACAATAAAATCAAAAATCAAAATAAGAAACCAGACTAGCTCTGGTGTCTTTCCTCAGTGTCTAAAGTCTCTTCAGGTCTGCTCTCTAAGCCCTCCCCTTTGCTCTCATTACAGGCAGGTTGGGTCGGTTCCCTTTATTTGCTGCCTTGCTGCGTGAAGACTGAGTTGTTTGTGTCTGATTCAGTGAAGGGGAGGGGCTTCTGTCTCCTGTTTTGGCAGGTTACCTTAGAAACAAGGTGGAGGCTGCTCAAAGATGGGCAGGGCAATGCGAATCTCTGCCTGGAAAATGGCTGTGGTGGGTAGCTCCTCTTTTGCCAATCCTTTCTTTCCATTCATTCCTTCTCTCCACCCATCTGGGTCCATAGATGATCCACTATGATGGGTGATGGTGTGTGTCTGGCGTCAGGAACTGGCAGCCAGTGATATGGCTGGGTGCCGCACCTGGTGTGCCATCGAAGGCCTGGGGTGGAGGAGGGAGCTGGGAATTTCCACACCAGAGTTGGGAGCTGCAGTGTCAGCAGCTGGTAGCAAGCAGCAGCAGTCTCCTGCAGAGGTCTATAGTGCCATGGAGGCTGTTTCTTGCGTGGAACTGGCTAGAGTAGCCACCCTGCGTGTAGGCGGCAGCCACGGGGGCACGTGGAACTGTCCCCAGGAGTTACCCTTAGTGGATATCATCACAGTTCAGCTTGTTCCTTCGCCATCTTGCTTGTCTTGGCATAGTAGGTTTCTATGGTGAACAGGGAAACATCCCTGTAAATTATTTTATAATCAAGTTCTTGTCATTCAGTTATTCAAAAAATATTTATTGAGTATCTACTATACACCACTATAGAAGATGCTTATTTAAAAATTTTTAAAGAAGCTGGACATGGTGACTCACATCAGTAATCCCAGCTTTTTGGGAGGCCAATGCAGGAGGATTGTTTGAGGTCAGGAGTTTGCCACTAACTTAAGCCTCAAAAGATAAAACATACAAATAGCTAGAAACTGTCTCTAAAAAATAAAATAAAATCTAGGTGTGGTGGCATACACCTGTAGTCCTAGCTACACAAGAAGCTGAGGTGAGAGAATTGCTTCAGGCCAGAAGTCCAAGGCTGCAGTGAGCTATGATTACACTCTGCGTGACAGAGTGAGACTGTTTCTAAGAAAATTTTGTTTTAAAAACCATGAAGATAGAAAGTAAATTGATAATTTAATTGAGGTATTATTTGATGTAAGAAGTGTGTGCCAAATCCTAAAGGACACACATTTTAACTTTCTAAACATGAACTATTGCCTGAGAAATAAACTATAAATTATGGTGTCAGAGATGCTTCATGGAGAAGGTCAGGAGTGAGAAATATGAGCAAGAACTTATTCAGGTGAAGTGGTTCAGAAAGGGTATTCCATAGAAAAGGATTGACATATGAAAAAATGTATAGTCATGCCAGTCCTGGTTAGAGAACAACAGAAGTTGAATATTATTTGATATTGCACAGTGCCATGAAATACAAGAATGAAGGCATAAAAAAGTAGGTAAATCATAAAAGACCTCATACAGTCAATAAAAATGTAAAATTTTATCTTGAAAATGTATGAGAATCGTAGAATGATTATAAACATAAGAATAATGTAATTGGTCATATCTGTTAGGAAAACCAATATGGAGGCTAGATGGGGTGCGAAAAACGGAGGACAACTACATAAATTAATTACAATTTTGGTAAGCAATTATGAAAGCCTTATAAAAGCATGTGTCAGAATAAAGAGACAGTGTCCATAGGCAACAAAACTACAAAAGGTACATAAACCACAAGAATTAATGAAAATTTTAAGAAGATGGGATAAAGAGTGAAGGATTGAGAAGAGCTTAGAATTGGAAAACACAATTTTATAATTTAAAAAAATTTTGTTGAAATACAGTTTGAATGCTATAGCTTCTTGGTGAAGTTATCATTTTATTATCAAGCAATGCCCATTTTCCATAACAATTTTCTTTGATTTGACATCTGCTCTATCTGATATTTGTACTCACATGTTTGATTTTTGTTTATCTTCTTACTTGCAATGTACCTATGTCATCAAATTTGAAATGCTTTTTGTGTAGACTCTCTACAGTTGGGTTATGTATTTCTTTTTTTATTTCTACATGTTATCTCTAGTTCTCATATTTTTCTTTTTTTATGTCTTTGTATGAGTCACTTAAATATTATTTAAGATACTATCTGTACTTATATTTTAACATTTATATTAAGGCATAATTACTATGTCATAAAATTTAAACATCAAGTTGTTCAATTTTTTGTATATATTCAGGGAATTTTATAGACATTACCACAGTCAATTTTAGAACATTTTTATTACTTCAAAAAAAAAAAAAAAAACCCTGCATGCTTTAGCAGTAATTCTCCATTTTCTCCCTGACTGTATCCCCAACAAACCATTAATCTACTTTCTGTCATTATTGATTTGCCTACTCTATTACATTTCATATAATAGAATCATACTATATGCAATTATTTGTGACTGCAATCTTTGGTGACTCAGTGGTTTCTTGCACTTAGTATAATGTTAACAAAGTTCATCCATTTTGTAGCATCTATTTGGACTTCATTATTTTGCACTGCTTAATAATATTTCCATGTATACACGTACCAAATTTGTTTGTCTGATAATCAGTTGATAGACATTTGGTTTGTTTCTAGTTCTTTGCAATTATGAATAATGATGCTATGGCCATTTGTGTAGAAGTTTTGCGTGGATGAGAACATCCATTTTTTAAATATCTACCTGGGAGTAGAATTGCTAGGTCATATGTACATTCTATACAGTTTGATGAAAAGTTTGTTTCAAAACTAATGGCACTCTTTTACTGCTTTGAAACCCACAAGCAATGTATAAATATTTCAGTTTTCACACATCCTCACCAGCACTTGATATTGTCAGGGTGTTTTTTGTGCATTTGTTTGTTTTCTTTGTTTGCTTTGGGTTTTTTTTTTTTTTGTGAGTTTTTAAAATAGTGATCCAAGTATGTGTCAGATTGTTTTAGATTGCTCAGGATACTATAACAAAATATCATAAACTGAGTAGCTACTAAACAACAAACATTATTTCTCACAGTTCTGAGCGCTGAGAAGTTCAAGTTCAAGGTACTAGCAAATTCAGTATCTGGTGATGGTCATCCTCTCAGTCTTATCTCAGGAGAAAGGAGCAACATGGTTCTCTAGGACTTCTTTTACAAGAACACTGCTATGGTTTGGATGTGGTTTATCCCTGCCAAAACTCGTGTTGAAATTTAATATTTAATGTGGCAGTGTTGGGAAGGGGGGCATAGCATTTTCGGAGGTCTTTAGGTATTGGAGATGGATCTCTCATGAGTGACTTGGAGCCCTTCTTATGGTGGTGAGTGAGTTCCTGCTCTGGCAAGACTGGATTCGTTCTCAAGAGGATAAATCATTTCCTGAAAGAGTGGGTTATTATAATATAAAGCCAGGTTGTCACTTAGGTTTTGCCTCTTTGCACATGTTCACTTCCCCTATGACATTCTCTGCTATATTGTGATGCAGCACAAAACCTTTTGCCACAAGCCAGTGTCATGCACTTGAACTTTCCATCCTGCAGGACCATGAGCTAATCAAACCTCTTTTCTTTATAAATGATTCAGTCTCACCTAGTCTGTTATAGCAACAAAAAAGCTACTAAGACAGGCACTAATCTCATTCCCTCATGACCTAATCACCTCTCAAAGATGGTATCACATTGTGTGGTTTTTTTTAAGTTTTTTTGTACAACTTTATTAAGATAGTTTCAATATCATAAAATTCACTTATTTTCAGTGAAGACAGCATAGACAAAAAGGCTTCAGTTATTTCACAAATCCCTCTCGCCTATGTCATGCAGTTAATTCATTTTTTAGAAAGAGAGCAGTCTCAGGACTCTGGGAATAAAGATCCTTCCTTGATTGGGTCTACTGTAGCAGAGGTTCCCTTGCAGGTAATGCCTGGCTACATCTCCTAATAAGAGAGAAAGCTTTTAAGACAAATGAAGACAAAGAGACTTACCAGGCTAAACTCTTTTTTGTTGTAGAGCTCTTCATGCTAGTACTGCTAGCCTGTTGTGGCATCTCTGAGTGGAGGATGGGGATTCTAGTCCCACAGGAATAAATACTTTCTTGACCAGCCCACTGATTGCTCCAATATCTCTCAGTGAACAGCAGTGTGAGGGGTGGGGTAGAGGTCTGAGGCCCTGCTAGGAAAAAGAGCATTTCTTATGGCCACTTATTGCTGGTGGGACTTCCAATCTATTTTTCTTGCTTGTGGTAGAGGACTCATTTGGTGTTGTAAGCAGAGCTATAATTCCACCAAGAGGAGAAATAAACCAATCTAGGCTGCCCTTAGCTGTCAAACTGAGGATCAGAAAATTCTGGGTTAGGGTCACTTTTTGTTATTTAGTGAGGGAAGATGCAAGTTGTACTGTGGTTGTGTTGTTTCTCTAGACCTGGCATCATGGATCCACTTGCCTACTTCATACAATATTTAAGAGTTCTTTTTGATTGCTCCCTGTGTTATTTATTGGGTATGTAACACAGATCAATGAGAGTATCATCTTTTCTTGACCATAAATTATAAAATTAATATTTAAAAATTATATTAGTTTAATTTATTTAAGAATAATGATAAGACAGAAAGCAGAATACTGGTTTCTAGGAGTTGGGGGGAAGAGGGAATGAGTAGTTATTGTTTAATGAGTGCAGAGTATAAATTTGGGAAGATGAAAGAGTTAGGGAGATAGATGGTGGTGATGGCTTCACAGTAATGGTAATGTACCTAATGTCATTGAACTGTACACTTAAAAGTGATTAATATGGTAAATTTTGTTATGTATATTTTGCATCAATAAAAATAATTATTTTTATTAACATAAATTACATGCTTATATAAATATTTCTAAAAAAAAATACAATTTTGTCCAAGGGAAAAAAAAGTAGTAAAGTGGCATTTTTTGCTTTTTTTATTTTTATTTTTTATTTGAAATATGTGGGGTACAATTCAGGATTAGGTTCATAAGTGGTCATCACACAGGTGAAGTTGTAGACTCCCATTGGTCCTCACTTAGCTTGGTATGGGATAAGGTACCCTTATTGATGTTATGTGCCCTCCTCCCTCCACTGTCATTGTCCTGCTACTACCAATCCCTTTCTTGTAGTATTATGATAAATGTTCAGGATTCACTTATAAGTGAGAGCATGTGGTACTCAGCTCTTTGTTTTTGTGATAGATCACTGAGTTTGATAGATTATAATTCTATTCAAATTTCTATGAAGTCCATAATTTTGTCCTTCTCTTATGGCCTGATCCACAATTGGCTGCTTCCCTCACAGTCAAATACGAGAGATAGAAATCTGTGAGAAATAAGGAATTTCATTCTGATACCATGGGATTAGGGAACAGGCTGTGTATCCACCAAAAACATGTTTATTTAAGCAAAGTTTTTATTCAATATTTATAATAAAAATACAGTTACTTAATTTCCCCATTATTGATTAATAATGACTAAATATCTTATTACTCAGTTTCCTTCTTAATCAGTATTTAGACCCCAAAGAGTTACTGTCACAAGCAGGTGTTCAGATTGCATCAATTCTGCCATTCTTCTAAGTCACAATTACCTTTGAAAAATTTGGGGCTGTACACTTTCTAGTTGGTTACAATTTTTGCTTATTCTGGGAGTTCTTGGTTCAAAAGTCTTGATTAAACATTATACATAACATTACTACAAAGAGATGAAAGAAAGGAGTTGTCATTTGGAGACTAAGGGAGCAGATACATTTCTGGGTTTTAAAAAGTTTCAGCAAAGTCCATTTCTTATTAGGTCTGTGTGTTTCTTGCTTATCAGGGGGCTCAATGAAGATGTTTGTGTTCCCTTCAGTACCAGCAATAGTTACTAGATCCAAGAACAGTGAAGAGGGGGACAAGGGAAAATGTTCACTTTTAAATTCAAAATGTTTCTACATTTAGCCAACTCAGCTTAATTCAAGTTTCTAAGTCTTTTCTAAATGACTGTTTTAATATAACCAAAATGGCCTCTTTTCAGCTTGCAACACTTCTTTATGGCAAATAATATTCCATCGTGTGTATGTACTACATTATTTTAATCCAGTCCCTTTTTGATGGGCAGCACGGTTGGTTCCATGTTCTTTGGTATTGTGAATAGTGATGCAATAAACATGGGTGCACAGGTATATTTTTTGTAGTATGATTTGAGTTCCTCTGAATATTTTCCCAGAAGAAGGATTGCTAGATTGTATGGAAGGTCAAATTTTAGATCTTTTGGAAATCACCACACTATTTTTCACAGAGGTTGTACTAATTTACACTCCCATCAACAGTATAGAAGTATTCCCTTTTCCCCACATCCTCTCCAGCTTCTGTTGTTTTTTGAGTTATTGTTGATGGTCATCCTGGCTTGAATTAGGTGGTATCTCAGTGTGGTTTTGATTTGCATTTCTTTGAAAATTAGTGAGGTTGATAATTTTTTCATGTATCTGTTGGCTGTCCATATGTCTTCTTTTGAGAAATGTCTATAACAACTTTTGCCCACTTTGTAATAGGCCTTTTTTTTTCTTTTGGCACATTTAAGCTCCTTGTAGATCCTGAATGTTAGGCCTTATTGTTATATAGTTGGCAAATATTTTTTTCCCATTCTCCCTGCTCTCTTGATCATTTGTTTTGCTTTGCAGATTTTCAGTTTGATGAGGTCCCACTTGTCTATCTTATGTCTTATGGCATGAGCGTCTTGGGTTTTGACTAGGAATTGGTTGCCTATTTCAATTTCTATAAGGGTGTCTCCTGCATTTTCTAAGATTCTTATAGTCTGAGGTTTTACATTTAGGTCTTTGATCCATTTAGAGTTGATTTTTGTGTATGTTGATAAGTAGAGGTTCTGTTTAATTCTCCTGCATTTGGTCAGACAGCTTTCCCAGCACTATTTACTGAAAAGGTTCTTTCCCCAATGGTTGTTGGTGGAGGCTTTGTTGAAGTTGAGTTGGTTGAGAAATTAAGGTTTTGTTCCTGGAATCTCTACCCTTTTTCATTCTATGTGTTTGTTCTTGTATCAATACCAGATAGTTTTGATTATTGTAGACTTATAATAAAGTTTAAAGTCTGGGAATGTGATAACTCCCACTTTGTTTCTTTTGCTGAGAATTGTTTTGTCTATTCATGATCATTTTTGTTTTAATATCAATTTCTTTATTGTCATTTCCAATTCTGAGAAGAATGATGTTGGTAATTTAATTGGTATTGCATTGAATCTGTAGATTGCCTTTGGTTGGATGGATAACTTAACAATATTGGTTCTTCCAATTCATGAGCATGGGATATTTTTCCAATTTGTTTGTGTCTTTTTTGATTTCTTTGAGCAGTGTTTTGTAGTTTTTGTTGTAAAAGTCTTTCACGTCTATGTTTAGGAAGATGCCAAGGTATTTCATTTTTTTGTGGCTATTGTGAATGGGATTGTACATTTTATTTGGTTCTCTGCCTGTTTGTTGTTGGTGTATAAGAACGTGACTGACTGTCTTTTGTACATTGATTCTAGGCAATTGAGAAAGATGGAACTCTCCCGAAATCATTATATGAAGATAACATCCCACTGATACCCAAACCAGGTAAAGACCTAACAAAGAAAGATAACTACAGGCCAATATCCCTGTTGAACATGGATGCAAACATTCTCAATAACACTCTTGAAAATCTGATCCAACAACACATCTCAAAAATTATCCTCCATGACCAAGTAGGCTTCATCCTCAGGATGCAGGGCTGGTCCAACATCTGCAAGATCATAAATGTAATCCAATACATCAACAGATGTAAAAACAAGAATGATATGATTATATCATTAGATGCATAAAATGCTTTTGACAAAATCCAGCATCCCTTCTTAATAAAAACCCACAAACATCTAGGCATAGAGGGAAGATACCTCAAAATAGTAAGAGGCAACTATGATAACCTACTGCTTTGTGAGATATAGATGCTCAATATTAAATAAATCAGTGTCTAAGAGTTACTGTTACAGCATGCAGTATCATTACATGAATTACGTGACAGATTGAAATATTTATCCGATTCTAACATTAAAAGAACATTTAGTAAAAATTAAATGACTCAAAATTGTTTAATGCAGAATTTCATAGAGATGACAAATTTATTTTACTTGCATGTCTTTGGTGCTTATTTGACTCTTTTAGTAGTATGCTTAATATCTTCCTAGCAGCTGTCCAAAATCTCTCATGTTGTTTATTCAAATAATATGAGCAAGCTATAGGAATAATGTTGTGCTTCCCAGCAAAATGTTTGGGTCAAAAGAAAATTAATTTTAAGTTAATACTGTAAGCAAAGAAAAAAGTAAATATATTATTACAGTGGTTGAAATGTTCTATTAAAACTGGTGTTTTCTTTACTTAATTATAATTGATGAACAACATAATATAAAAAAGAAATTTTAAAAATTATACTATAACATTCATAAGGACAGATAATATTATGAGACTTTGATTCACATGTGCAGAAGAAAGTGAAATCACTTATCTGTCATCTGCAGATTGGAAGATTGGATAGCGTAGAGACATCACCCCCCTCCCCAAAATTAATAATTTTATTTTCTTTTATTGTGAATAAGCTGTGGCTATAAAAAAATTTTATAGCTATGACTAGTTTAGGAAATATTCATTTACCTATTTTCCTCTGTATTTAGAGCAACTAATTAGAGAGAAATACAATTAATTAATTTGCTTTCTTATATGTCATCATTACAAAACAGAGCAAAGTTTGACACAGAGCAGATTTATGAGTTGGCTGATATTTTTCTTATTCTGATGAAAGGATTTATTTTTAATTTTGAAATTTCACACTCCCTGACTTTAATAAATTCTAAGTCTTTTCGTTAAATATTATTTTCTCTAAACTAAATATTCTCAGAACTTTTTAATAACTTTTCTTCTGTCTTTGGTGACTCTTCCCTGAAGACATTTATCTTTGATGTCTCACTTATATTTATCTCTCTAAGCTGGAACTAAATTTTTGTTCAAATATCAAATTATGGTTGTGTCTTTTTTTGTGATCACATTCCTGATGATTCTTATGGCTTTACTGTCAAAAAATATTCTAAATTTTTTCTCTCATATTTCTAAAGCACATTTCTTCCACCTGAAAATTGGCACTTGCTTTCTTGGGGTTTTTTGTTTCTTTATTTTTTAAAATCTAAGTGCATGTATTTCCCATGATAGCTGTCTCCTTAGATTTTTCACAGACATCCTTGTTCCATATGATATTTTAAATGCTCCTAGCTTTCTTTTTTCAAATTATATTTTTCATAAAAAATACACATAATGTGAACTCTACCTCTGCTTGAACATCTAGTTAGTTATCAGTCATATATAAGTTATGGTCATAGATGAGCCAACTCTGTATCTGTTTATTTACAGTATGATTTAATCTAGCTGTTCTTCGTGTGGCAGGATCTTGACCGAATCACAATCTCCTCCATTTTCCCTAACTTACTAAAAATTTGTCATTTTTTATTTGTGCTGTGATAAAAGAATGAAGGAAGGTCAGACATTAATGTCAGTCTCTGTCTTTTGTAAATAAACCCTAACTGACTCTGTCTGATAGTATTGGTTTAGTCACTCTTATCATATTCATTCACAAATTTTGTCATGTTTATAGTTAGCTCTTTTATTGCAGTCTTCAGGAATAAATGATACTACTTTTCCCATTTTATTTAATATGTATACAAAATTTTATTAATGCACTGTACCTAGTTTCAGGTTTTCTTAATGTAAAATAAATGTTAAAATATGTTAAGAATATATACATTATAATTAAAGCTTAAAATGTTGATAAATTATTGATAAATAAATTTGAAAATTAAAGTACCTTGAAGGCAATATGTTTAAAATGACTTAAAATTAATCTATATATAATTTTATTTTTTTCAGCTCCATTTGAGACAGCATAAGAAAAAAAGTGACCAAAAATAGCAATAAGGAATTCAGGCTTATTTTTTTAAAAAAACACACTGATTATTGATGGCTTACCATGGATATATAGTGAGAACCCATGCAGAATGTTACAATTTTTTTTCAATTTCTTAAAAAGAAGATCCTAATTATTTTAGGAAAAAAAATCAAGCCCAGATGATAAATAATCTCAAAAGACAGAAACTTTTGGCAACAAAAGTATGACAAAAATTCAAAAAGATTACAAAGTTACTCTGTGTAAGTTCAAATTTCTTGAAACAGAGAACTCATTGATATTGTGGGAGCTAAAAAACATTAAAAATGAGATGGGTGAGCTACTGTTGTTGATATTTGAGGAGTGTTAGCAACGACAAGAGGTCATCAAAATGCATGATTAAATAGGTATAAAGGTAATAGTCAGGAAAAGGGTGCAGTGGTTTTCTCATATATAAACTGATGTGCTTAATGTTATTACTAATCAAAATAATGTAGTGAAATAAAATTATTAGCTGCATAGTAAATAATAATAGTGAAAATTTTAAAAAGTGAATTATAGAAGGCTAAAATTATGTCCTATTTAGATACTATTACTAGAATATGCAAACACTCATTTCTTAGCTTCTCAGTGTTTTTTATTTTTCATATATTTAAAAAAATTAAAACATATTAAGTTAAAGCTTATGCTAATGTAGAATAGCTCCTGTGTTCTTAAGATAGTTATTCAATAGAAAGCAATTTGTTGGGTTATTTTTTCCATATAGCTTTAAATTTAGATTGAATACCATGATATGCTTTTTATATTGCAATAACCTAATACTGGAACCCCTTAAAGATGTCCATCTTCTAATCCCCACAACCTGTGAATATGATGCCTTACAAAGCAAAGACTATTTTTCAGACAAAATTAAGGATCTTGAGATAGAGGGATCATTTCTAGATTATCTGGGTGAGCTTGATGTAATCATAAGGGTCTTTATTAAACAAAGGCAAAAGGTAATAGATAAGAGAAGATGCTTGGCTCAAAGCTGATGGAAAGGACCATAAGGGAAGCACTGCAGTAAACATCAAGTAGCTCTAAAAGGCAAGGAAACAAATTATCCATTGAAGTTTCCAGAAGAAAAGCAGCCCTACTAGAACCTTGAGTTTAAAATTCTGAATGTTACAGAATAAATTAGTGTTGTAAGTCATTGCGTTTGTGGTAATTTTTTTACAGCAGCAGTAGGAATGCAATATACATATCCCTAATTTCTAACATTGTCTTTTTAAGTCAAGTGGTCATAATATAGGGCACAATTTTTTTCTGAGACCAATATACAAATAATAACACTCAAATTTAACATTTATTATACATTTATTATATTTTATGTAGATATATGATGGTGTGATGGTTAATTATACATGTCAACCTGGCTAGGCTATGTTGCCCAGATGTCTGCTCAAACACTAGTATACATATAGCTTTGAAGGTGTTCTTCAGATGAGAATAACCTATCCTATTATCTTTTTGGCACCACTCAACCATTTCAGCTTAATTTTATGATCATGGCAATGGTATAATAAAAAGGAAAAAATATTATGCATATGACAGATGGGAAAATTACAGGAGAAAAATCACTAAGCAGGCAAATATAGTATAGTCATGCATATTAGCTTGTCTAGAACAGTTTCACTTTTATCTGTTGTACTGGCATGATTGTATGTATTAATAGGATCTTCTCACACTCTTGAAGAGTTCATGATTTGATAATGAACTGTACAGCAACAGCAGATGGGATTTAGTTCATAATTTGAGTAGATGGTGGGAGAAAAAGACACAGACAGTTTGGTCATTTTTAAAAATAACGACGTTGGAGTACCTAGGTGACAAATATTTAAATTATTAGATTTTTGAAGATAAATAATATGCACATATTTGCCATTGCTTCTATTTACTTGGTGAATCAAGAAGCAAAATCATCAGCTGAGGGTATAGAAGACAAGGAGTTCTTATGGGTTTTATGAAAATGAAGTTATCATGAAATTATCATCTTAGAAAATGTGACTGTGATTTGATCAGGGGAATATAATAGGTATGCTGTGTAGTACCAAAGACCCATTTGAAGTTTGACTATCGTGACAGAAACACAGGGAGAAACAGATTTCACAGCAAATGGTTCAAATAAAGAGACTTAAGTGGAGAAATGCTTTGGACTAAAGTGAAGTGAAGAAATAACCCTCCCACCAAAATGGGAAAGCACCCAAATAGTACCAAATGATGACAAGATAAATAAAGTTAGTGGGGTTTAGTTAGAGGTGGAACTATGGAGAAAATGTTGTTTGGCAAAAGCTTCAGTAGTGGAGTGGTACAACAACTACCACAAATGATCAACCAACCTAGGGGTGATTAAGGAAAAAATATGACGACTTTTCTCCTTTTACTTCCTGATCAGTGCCTCCAGATGGCCAAAATCAAACAGTAGTCACCTAGCAAAAAGTATTTTCATGTTTCTGCCTTTCAGGACACAGACCCAACTCACAAATGTGAATCATGTATATGGAATAGTGGGCAAAGAGAAAACCAGCATTAAGTTATTAATTTAATGTAAACTCTTTCAAAATTGATGTTGTTATTTTCCAGATAATTTTAGCTGCTTGGATAATTCAAGAAAATGCTAAAATTGAATGCGAAAGTAAACTTGGCTTTTCATTCTCGATATCAAAATATAAGTCTCTCAAACTACAAAGGTAAAAAATATGTCTTGTTTCAATCTTGAGAAATTGTGTGATGTATGGTAGTTCTTCATTTCCTTTAGATTTGGGATTTGCATAATCTTGCTTTTCCCGATCACTTAGATGTAAATTTAGACTGTTTACTTCTGATCTTTCTATTTTCTTGATGTGAACATGCAATGCTATGAATTATCCTTTTAACTGCTTTCATGGCATCCCAGAGATTCTGATAAGATTTGTCGTTGTTCTTGTTTGTTTTCAAGAATCTTTTTATT
Organism: Tarsius wallacei; assembly: GCA_963574415.1. NCBI lineage: Eukaryota > Metazoa > Chordata > Mammalia > Primates > Tarsiidae > Tarsius > Tarsius wallacei. Next base: position 15,948 of record CAUYQG010045207.1, on the reverse strand, counting down.
TCTGTTTTGATTTATCTGTTGACCCAGAAGTCATTCAGCAGAATGTTGTTTAATGTCCATGTCTTTGCATGTGTTGGGAGGTATTTTATGGGTGGTGACATATATTTTTATTCTATTGTGATCTGAGAAGATGCATGGTATTATTTCAACCTTTTGAAATTTGTTCACACTTGACTTATGTCTGAGAATGTATTGAATCTTGGAGTAAATTTCATGTGCTGATGGATAGAATGTATAATATGTAGATGTTGGGTGAAATTTTCTGTATATGTCTCTTAAATTCTGTACTTCATACAGGGAGTAATAGTGGAGTTGGCCAATTTCAGGAAGGCATGTTCTAAAATAATGGAAATGAAAAACTTCATCCTGGAAATTAAAAACATAGTAATAAGCATAGGGAGCAGAATCAATCAAGGAGAGGAAAGAATCTCAGAGCTTAAAGACCAATATATGGAATTAACCCAGTCTGTCAAAAACATACAAAAAAGGCCCCCCAAAATGAGTAAAACTTCCAAGAGATGTGGGACTATGTCAATAAGTCAAATCTATGCCTGATTGGTGTCCATGAAGCAGAAAGGAAAACTGAGAACAATGTGAAGCAAGCATTCCATGAGGACATCCAAGAAAACTTTCCACATCTTGCTTGAGAAGTGACCATTCAAGTGCCAAGGATTCAGATAACTCCTGTGAGGTATCACATGAGAAGACCATTCCCAAGACAAAAAGTAATGTGCCTTACAAAGTAAGCATGAAAGAAAAGATACTAAGGGCAGAAAGAAAGAAAGGTCAGATCACCTACCAGAGATGATCTATCAGTATTGCTCAAGTCTGATCTGAAGAAACACTAAAAGCCAGAAGTGACTGGAATTCAAATTTTAATGTTCTCAAAGATAAGCAATTCCAGCCAAGAATCTGCAACACTACCAAGCTAAGCTTCATCAGTGACTGAGAATTAAAATCTTTCCCAGATATCCAGTCTCTAATAGAATATGCTACCTTCACACAAGCCCTTCAGAAGATGTTAAAGAGCATGCTGCACACAGGAACAAAAGAATGGTTCCTATTACAACCTATTGGTTCCTATTATAACCTATTACAAAAGTGCAGGCAAGTTCAGAGTTAGCAGAGCATACAGATCTTTCACGAAAATGAAAATACACACATATATAAATACAATAGTAGAAAGTAAACAAAGCCTATGACGGGGATAAACCCTACATACCCTATGACAGGGATAAACTCTCACATTTCAATACTTAATTTGAACATGATTGGAATGAATGCATCACTGAAGAGGCATAAAGTGGCAAACTGGATAAAGAAACATGATTCAACATTCTGCTGCTTCCAGGAAATTCATCTCACGGCAGAGGACACCACAAGCTCAAAGTTAAAATATGGAGATTAATTTTTGAGTAAAATGGAAAGCGAGAGAGAGCTGGAGTGGCTATTCTGATATTAGGCAAAACAGTCTTAAAATCAACAAAAAAATAAAGGGAACGTGAAAGGATACTACATAATGGCAAAAAGCTCTATCCAGCAGGAAAAAAAAAAAAAAATCCATCCTAAACACTTATGCATCCAACACAGGAGCATGAGGTTTTATAAAACAACTACTATGAAAACTAACAGAGGACATTGACTCTCACACAATTTCAGGTGGAGACCTAAATACCCTACTAACAGGTTTAGATATAACATTGAGACAAAATATCAGTAAGGATATCCAGAACCTCAACTTGACACTTGGTCAAATGGATTTAATAGACATCTACATAACACTTAACCTAACATCTAGCAAGTATACATTCTACTCATTAGCACATGGAACATACTCCAACATCGATCACATTCTCAGACATAAGTCAAGTGTGAACAAATTTCAAAAGATCAAAATAATACCATGATTCTTCTCAGATCACAGTGAAATAAAAATAAATAACACCACCAACAAACCCCTCCAAAACACACAAAGACATGGACTCTGACAAAGGCCTAACATCCAGGATCTACAAAAAATTTAAATGAAGTGAAACGAAAAAACCAATAACCCCATTAAAAAGTAAGCAAAGGACACAAACAGACACTTCTTAAAAGATGACATATAAGTAGCCAACAGACACATGAAAAAAGTGCTCCATCTCATTAATCGTCAGAGAAAGGCAAATCAAAACTGCAATGAGATGCAACCTAAATCCATTAAGAGTAGCTATCAATAAGACAAAAAAATAACAGATGCTGGTGCTGGTGCGAAGAAAAGGGAATGCTTCTATACTGTTGGTGGTAGTGAAAGTTTGTTCAACTTCTATAGAAAACAGTGTGAAGATTCCTAAAATAACTAAAAATGTATCTTCCATACAATCCAGTAATCCCATCTGCTGGAAATTCACCTGGAGGAACATAAATTGTGCTGTCAAAAAGACACCTGCATATGCATGTTTATTGCCACAGTATTCACAACAGCAAAAATATGGAACCAATCCTGCTGCTCATCAAAAGTGGACTGGATGAAGAGAACGTGGTACATACGCACAATGGAGTATTATACATCTATAAAGAAGAACAAAATTACAGACTTTGAAACAATTTAGATGGAGTTGGAGACAATCATATTGAGTGAACTATCACAGAAGCAAAGAACTGGATACCATATGCCTCCACTCATAAGTGGGCCCTGAACACTGGTTGCATTAGCACCAGGGAGGGATTGGCAGTCACTAGGCCCTGCTAGGAAGGAAGGGAGGGAGGAGATGTGACAACACAAAGGTACCTGGTCCACTACCAGGGAGAGTGAGGGCCAGTAAGAAGCCCAAGCTTCACCTGCATGCACCCTACTTACATAGTTGGCCATCATTTGTACCCCATATCTCTATAATAATTTTAAACAATTATAAGAAAGAACCAAATGGATATTATAGAACTAAAAAACAAAATAACAGGTTGTAAAAGGATGGAATCAGCGAAGTTGAATGCAGATCAATATAATTCACTCATTCTGAAAAACAGCAAATAAATTGACTAAAAAAAAAAAAAGCCTTAAGGTCCTGTGGGACAATAACAAAAGATTCAGCACTTGCATCATCACTTCCAAAAGAAGAAAGACATGGAAATGGGACTGAAAGAGTATATAGAAAAATAATGGCTTAAAACCTCTCAGATTTGGTGAAAGACAAAAAACTACAAATTTAAAAAGATATGTAAATTCTATCAGGATAAACTCAGAGAAATTCATACATAATAATTAAAATTTGAAAACTATAGCTAAGTAAAAATTATAAAATCATCCAGAAAAATTGATCCATTACTGACAGAACATCAACTTAAATTACAGCACGTTTTTTATAAGTAATCTTGAAAACAAGATGTATCATAACATTTTTCAAGTAGTGAAAGGAAAGACCCATCAAACTCAAATACTATATCTAGTGAAACTACCCCTTGGGAATTAAGGAATTAAGGATAAAGAAAAGTAGTAGATGAAAGGCAACTTAAGGAATTTTTCTCTGGCATGTGTTCATTTAAAGAAGATCTAAAAAAGATTCATGAAACAGGAAAGAGTCAATAAAATAATCTTGGCACATTAGGAACAAAGAACAAGAGAGACAAGAGAGATAATAAAGACATGGGTATATGCATTGTATTCTTTCTTTTTTTTTTTTTTTGAGTTGGAGTCTCACTCCATCGCCCAGACTGGAGTGCGGTGGCCACTCCCGGCCACCGCAGCCTCAACCTGCTGGGCTCCGGTGATCCTTCTGCCTCCGCCTTCCAAGTAGCTGGAACTACAGGCACGCGCTACCACACCCGGCTAATTTTTGATTTATTGTAGAGGTGAGGTCTCGCCAAGTTGCCCAAGAGGGTCTCGAACCCGCGGGCTCAGGCAAACCGCTCACCTCGGCCTCCCAAAGGCGCGGGATTACAGGCTGAGCCACCGAGCCCTGCTGTATTATTTCTTATATGTGAGTCTTATACATCATATTTGGTGATTGGTACAAAAAAGTAACACCATTTGGCACCCAGACAAGAAATAAATGAGGAAGATAAGAAGACACAAAAGTGAACTTCCAACACTTTAGTCTCAGTGGTAAAATGTTGATACAAGTACTGGTCACATATGTAAATACTATAAAATTATATAATGAGATATACTGAAAACACTATAAATAAATCAAGATGAAATTCTCAAAAAGGTTCAAGTAACTCATGAAAAGTCAAGAATAAATATATAGTATATTGAAAACCAGAGCAAATAAAAATAAAATAAAATAGCAGACAATATCCTACACATCAAAAATTACATTAAATGTAAAAGATTTAAATATATCAATGAAGAGACAGATTGGCAGAGCATATTAACAAATATGACTCAGGTTTATACTATGCACAAAAAAACTCACTTCCAATATAAAAATATGAAAAAAATATGAATGGGTTGAACATTTAAAGGATGAGAGAAGACACATAGTGGAAATATGAATACAAAAATAAGAGGGGCTGTTTTAATATTTGATAAAGTAGATTTTAAAGCAAAGAAAGCAACTAGAAACAAAAACAGACATTATATAATAATAAAGAATAAATAAAGCAACAAGACATAAATATTCTGAATATGAATGCATCAAACAACAGTCAAATATAAAGCAAAAACTAATACAACTGAAAGAAGAAATAGATAAATCCACAATTATATATGGGGAGCTAACACCTTCCTCTCAGCAACTGATACAGCCACTAGACTGAAAATCAGGAAGGATATAGAATATCTGAATAAAACAGCCAATCAACAGGTTCTAATTTACACACACACACACACACACACACACACACACACAAACACACACACATAAAAAATGCTACACTAAACTCAAGGAGAATACATGTAATTTTCAAGCACTTTTTAACATTCATCAAGGTAGAAAATGAAAATGCAACATATATGCATAAGATAAAGCTAATAGTCTTGAGAGAAAAATTTACAACACCAAATGCTTATGTTATCAAGAGTAAAAGTGTCAAATCAATAGTCTAAATTCTTAACTCATGATCAGAATAGTAATAGAAAATTTTACACAAAACAAACCAAAAAAAGAGACAGTAATAAAAGGGGAAATCAACGAACATTTAAAAAAATAAAATAAACAAGATCAATTGTTCAAAAATCTGGTTATTTGAAGAAAATCTGTGAAATTGATAAACTCTATGGAAACTGACTAAGAAAAGGAAAGGGAAACATACAAGTGGGGAGCCCAAAAATCTCAGAATTTATTTATTTAGAAAAATGTGTATTTATGCTTACATGTTTAAACTTCAGTCATCTTCAAAAACAGCAACCTATATATTTTGTTATCTTATCTCTTCCACTTGGCAAATATTTTCCCTTTGAGAATTTTTTTCATCTGGGGAGAGAAACAAACAAACAATAAAAAATGTCTATGGGGGCAAGGTTGGATGAATAAGGAGGGTAGGGTACAAGGGTCATGCCATTTCTTGGTTAAACAAAACAAAACAAAACAAAAACACTGCCAAACACTCATCATGATGTGGACCCATGTGCTCGTAAATCACCCATAATGAATTGGGCAAACAGGTTGAAAGAATCTCCAAAAAAATTTTACTGAAACTGAACACAGCCTCTCATAGCAATGCTAGCTGGTACACTGATGCCAGTAGGTTCTTAGAAACTTCTATAGTGGTAGAAATTTGTAGTACAAGGGACTCACCCTCCAAAAAAGAATTTTGTTTATTTGGCGTCCCTCCTTGTACATCACCAATATCAGGAAGAAGAAAAGAATGCCATTATAGATCACATAACCATTAACAAGATAAAAGGATATTACAAACAATTTAATATCATAACTTCAATAAATTTTATGAGGCATATTTCTTGAAAATCACAAATTACCACATTTTAAACAACATGAAATAGATAATTGATATAGTTCCATAACCATTAAATACATTGAATTGATAATTAAAATGCTCCTCCAAGCAAGAAACTCTCTAGGCCCAGATGATTTCACTAAACATTTCTATCAGACTTTTAAAGATTTAACACAAATTTTACACAAACTCAGATATCTAAAAAAAGAAGGAAAAAAGGAAAAAATCTTCAGCTTATTTTATAAGGTTAGAATTACCTTGACACTACAACCAGATAACAGCACTAAAAAAGTAAACTAACTGATCATTATCTTTCATAAACTTTGATGCAAAAATTCTCAACAACATATCAGAAACCTCAATTCAAAAATGTGTAAAAACTTAGTAAACACTGTGACCAAGTGAATGTTATTCCAGGTATGCAAGGCTAGTTCAACATTTAAAAACCAACATAATCCACACTATCAACAAACAATAAGAGAAAAATGAACTGACAGAAACAGCATCTGATGAAGCTTATGATCTATCCAGATAAAAACTCTTTACAACGAGGGAATAGAGTTTCATCATATTGAGAAAGGGTATCTGCAAAAAAGTAACTATAATTAACAACATAATTAAAACTAGTTATTTGAAAAAACAAATCTATGAAATTTATCTTTATAAAAACTGTCAAAGGTAAGAGGGAAGACAAAAGTCATCAATTTAGAAATAAATGTTTGCCTGTTTACCCCCTAAGATTAGCAACAATGCAAGAGAATCTGCTGTTATAACTCTTATTCAATATATTACTGAAAATTGTAAGTAGCATAATACAGTCAAAAAAAGAAATAAAAGGATGACAGTGTTGTAAGCAAAAAGTTATAATGTTTCTAAATGCAGATGATAAGATTGCATGAGAAATTCCAAATAATATATGTTTCCTAGTATTAATAAGATACACAGTTAACCAAACCCACAGGATCTTTATGCTAAAAATTATTGAATGACAATGAAGGAAATCAAAGAAGATCTAAATAAATGGAGACACTATGATTGTAGAGTGACTCAACTAGTAAAGATGTCAAATTTTCATACATTTATGGCTATATTTAATAACATTTCTACAAAGTTTTAAAAAAGTGTTTTTTTTTTTAAGTATAGGGATTGACATGGTCAACTAAACAGATTTATAATAATGCATAATGTATGTCATAATTGAAGAAGACAAAAGGGCGCTATGAAAACATATAGTGAGAATACATAATATGGGCTGGGTATGGTGGTTCATTCCTGTAATTTCAGCCCCTTGGGATGCAGAGAAAAGAGTATTGCCTGAGCCCAGGAGTTCAAGACCAGCCCGGCAACTTGGTGAGACCTTGTCTCTATAATAACTCAACAAATTAGCCAGATATTGACATGCACCTGTGGTTCCAGCTACTTGGAAAGCTGACGCAGAAGGATTGCCTGAGCCCAGCATGCCATAGCTGCGGTGACCATGAATATGCCACTGCACTCCAGCCTGGATGACAGAATGAGACTTGCCTCAAAAATGCATAATATGCTTATGATGAAGGTTCTGAAACACTTCAAGGAATAAATATGCCTAAAATGAGATTTGGGAAGTACATGAGATTTAGCCATGCAAAGTAAAAGGAAAAAAGATAATTTTCAAAAGTCAGATAATTTCCTAATCAAAACTATCCAATGACCTCCATCTCAGAATAAAATCTAAAGTCTTTCCAATGACTTTTAGGGTACTTCTTTATTGGGATCACTCATATTTCTCCCAACTTATCTCTGATATTTCCTCACATATTTTTCACTAGAAATACCATCTTCCTCTGGATTCCTCAGACACAACAAGCACAATCCCACTCCAGAGCCTTGACACTTGATGTTCTCTGCCTAGAAGACTCTTTCTCAAGAAATATGTATGTTTGCTCCTTTACTTCAAGTGTCATAAGTACTCTTGCCAAAGAGGACTTTATTGATCAAACTATTAAAAATAGCAACTCCTATATTTTGTTATCTTCTTGGTGCTTAAATTATCTTCTTAGTATGTATTCTTACTACTAGCCTTACTTACCTTTTGGCATATATAATATAAATTTATTTATTTAATTACTGCCTTCCCCAACCACAAACTCTGAAAGAACAGGGCCTTCATTTTGGATAATATTTGCATCCAAGCACTTGAAAAGTGCCTGACACATAGTAGGCACAGAGAAAATATTAGGTGAATGAAAAAAGAAAAAAAAACTATTCCAGGGTAAGTGAGCAATACTTGGGAATACTTAGAATTATGATAGCATGGCTACTTTGATACTTGAAAATCAAAATATGTTTGATATGGTTGGGAGGTAAAGTGCAGGAACAGTATTGACCTAATATGGGACAGGGTCCAAATAATCCAGTGATTATAAGATGTGCTCATGAGTGCTGAAGCCACTGAGATTTTTAAGCAGTAGAATGACATGATTAGATTTCTGTTTTAAAATAAGCAATCATATGTTGTTATGTGGGGAATTGATAGGAATTGGTGTTTATTTCTACTATTACTATGGGCTAGATTTTTGGGCCAAATTTATTACTAAAAAATTCCCAAACCAAAACTTCCTACAACAACAAAAAACTCTACACAGCATACAACTCCATATAACTATAACCCTAAAAGACCATAATCTAAAATTAAGGATGAGAACAAATAAACTTACCTCTCATTATCACCCAGAGAACTGTAAAGACGACTTTTTAAATTATGACTTTGAGCAAAGAAAATAAAGGAAAAAAAGACCCCAAAAGTTATAACTATCAACAAATTGGCTCTTAAAAAGATTTTCAGCCTGAATGTATAGCAATTGGGTGTGAATTTAATACACTTAAATATTTTTAATTTTTTTCAACATTTCATTATGAAAAATATTAGACATACAAGTAAAAATTAAAGAACCTTACAAAGAACATTCATAAATACACCAATAAGATTTTAAGATTAACATTTTACTATAATATCCTTATCACCTATCTATCCATCTATTTATCCCTCCATCCATCTCAACCTATCTTATTTTTGAATAAATTTCAAAATAAATTACAAGCATCAGTTTACTTTTTCTTAAATACTTAGGGATGTATAACTTTCAGTAGGCTTAATATTTGTTCATGTTTCTTTTGAGTTTTATATAAGATGCATATATTATGAAATATACAAATCTTAAGTTACATTTTCTGGGTTTTAACAAATACATGCATTTCAAACATTAAACTCACCCCCCAAAATTCCCTCTTTTCTTTCCCAGTCAATTCTGCTTGCACTCACAGAGGCAACCCATGTTTTAATTTTTTAAAAAAAAATAAAATAGTTTAGTCTATTTGAGAAGTTCATATAAATGCCATTATACAGTTTATACTATTTTGGTAAGTCTCTTTCAGTCAGCATACTATCAAGTCTGAAATTAACTTTAAAATATTTAGAAATAGTTGTGCCTCCAGAAGTCTGACAGAGGCAGATAAAATCCCTCTCTGGAGAAACAAACCTTTATCCCAGACTGTACACACACAGAATTCTCATGAGTAAATTCTCAAGAAAAAATAAGTAGATTTCAAAAATTATTAAACTCTCCCACATATAACAAGACACCATAAGGAAAAACCAGCAGAAATTAAATAGAAAAGATAAATATCAAAGAGGCATGACATTTTAAAGTCATGAGACACAGAGATAAGATGTGATATTTACTATACCTAACGTATTTTAAAACAAGTTTTAAAATATGTGTCAGGTACATGAAATAACAACAAAAAAAGAAAATTTAGAAGAAAAAACAAGCAAATGTAAAGTACAATGATTGACTCTAAAATGGTCTGCTATTTGTAACTGAGAATATGCTAATTCAGATCCAACTTATTTTTTGAGGTCAACTGAAAAGGTTTAATGAAATTTAAAAAATAAACCGTAGTCAAAAGTATCATAGAGCCAACATATAGTGCAGATTTATTGGCCAAAATCCAGGAGAAGACAGGACCCAAGGTGTTAGCTCTAGTACCCAAAACTACCTTTCCATTAGGACATTTTGTAATCATGAAGAAAAAGCTGAAAAGTTGAATTATGCTTTTGGTGGCCTCTCAAGAATAGGTGACATCTGTCAAACCCAGGTTTCAAAAAAGTATGGGGCACCAAAGCAACCTTATTTTTAAAGCAGGTATTCAAAATGGCTATAGATTCATAGTAATGAAGAGCTAGAAGAAAATAATTTCTCATAGAGTTTTATCATTCAGCTTCGCATTATCAGAATTGTTCAAGCAATCTTAAGTCCAGTACTTGTATTTACTTTTTCTTGACCAGTTTCACTGCCAATAAAGTGGGGGAAACACATGAAAATCATTTCTGGAGGCAAATACAATTACACTAAACCTCAAATCATTTATAAAAATATATTTTTAAAAATGCAAGTTCTAGCATAAAATTCAATAAGACCAGGTACACAAATAAGACACTAAGAAAACCCAAAACTGTAGATAACAAGGGATATATAACTTGCAGGGCCCACTGAAGGATAAAAATTTAGTGCTTCTTATTAAAAAACATTAAGAATTTTAAAATGTTGATAGCAAAGTATTAGACCAGTTCTTCTAAGTGTAGATAAAGCCTTGTGCAACAGCACAGTTTGTACACCCTTGAAGCTGGTGCTATTAATAGGCAATAGTAAAAAGCTCCCTTATTGAGGTCTCACTCCAAGAGACTACCAACCATACATATCAATTGCCCCACTTACTTGGCTCCGGTCTCTAGATCCAGTTGCCAGACAACTAGGAACAGTTCTTATAGCTCTGAGACCACATACTAATTCAAATTAGTCAACCCACAGGGATCCCAGAGAAATCTAGCTAACCTCCACTTGGCTTGCCATATACTACCCAAACCCTATAAATCCAGCTTGCTATTACCCTGAACCAAGAACCCTTGTGTAGCTCTGCATGATAGACTTCTTTTCTTTGGAGTTCTAAGTAATATAAATAACAAAAAGTTCTTCCATTCATCTATGGAAGCGTCAATGTGTTGTGCCTCACCATCAAAAGGATCTTTAAAGCAACATTTTATTATTATTATTTTAGTGACTAGACCTATACACAAATTATATTAAATGATGGCTTAGTAGTCTAGATATCAAGAGGGTCCTTGATTTGGACATATTATCTAGAGAACCAGTCATATCAAGAAGATAAATGAGCACATGCTTAGTGCTTAGTTTCATAGATATTATGTATAGTAAAATCATTTTTCTGTTGTCAGATTAGTATCTCTTTTGAAACAGCTCAAGACATTTATGTAATTCAGATAAAACCAAAGCAACATATCAAATTTCAGAATATTTGTCTGAATTTAACAAGTTTTTCTGTTATTACTATATTAAAATTCTGAACATAGTATATTATAAAAAACATAGAATATAAGCTTAAAACGGGTTTGCAGAGGAGATTTGCACATTATACCTTGGTCTTTTGTCCTGTCTTTACTTTATATTGACATTGGTATTGATTTGCTGTGATTTCAGGACAAATTAAAATCCATCTTAGTTTTAATATCTCCTTTCACTTTTATATATTATTTTCCTATACTAGTTCACTGAAAAAATGTGGCCTTTAATAGAAAAAACAAAGATTTACCAAATGTAAAAATTATTTTGGAATATTCACTAAATGTTCTTGAGAATAAAAGGGTACTGAAAGTCAGAAACATGCTGATAATGTATGCAGGGATTACTGTTATAGGAAATTGGAATAAGATGAAGACCAGGTTTAGTTAATACTCTTATTATAATTAGAATGTTAAAATGGGTTTATTGTGCTTCCAATAATCCAGCAAATTTGAAAATTTTTAGAGTTTACAAACCTTTCACAATCTATGTAGATTATTAAATTTAGGTGGCTTTATTTCTCTTAGAATCAATTATTTAAAAATTTTAACTGGGCTCGGTGGCTCAGCCTGTAATCCTGCGCCTTTGGGAGGCTGAGGTGAGCGGATTGACTGAGCCCGTGGGTTCGAGACCCGCCTGGGCAACTTGGTGAGACCTCATCTCTACAATAAATCAAAAAATTAGCCGGGCGTGGAAGCGCGCGCCTGTAGTTCCAGCTACTTGGAAGGCTGAGGTGGAAGGATCGCCGGAGCCCAGCGGGTCGAGGTTGCAGTGGCTGGGAGCGGCCACTGCACTCCAGTCTGGGCGACAGAGTGAGACTCCAACTCCAAAAAAAAAAAAAAATTTTCATTAAAGCACTCCTTAGATCTCTTTCCACACAATAATAGATGAATTAAGTTAGTCTTCTGCTTGAAAAGTATATGGCAGTGTATCATTCAAGGGAATGTCAGCACTTCTTTAACTATCAGATTGAAGTATTTCAAATGCATAATTAAATCAATCTATTTTCCTCTTGGCTCAGCAGACATGCTACTTTATGTGAGTTTATTATTCTTTGATTTAGTAAGAAAATATTTGAGAAACTGTGTGTACTAATCAAGCTAATTTATATTAATTTGAAATTATTTAAAGAAGCCAGTTGAGATGGTTGTACTATGATATTAAGGACAATTTGGCATAAAAAGATAGGACTTGGTTCACATTATTTGTTTCTATACGTATATAATTCTGATTTTATTTTACTTAAAGTGTTATGGATAGGATTACTTGAATATATAGCACTCATTATGCTCATTTTTATAATATGCAAATAAGATACCAACACATAAATACATCTGTATCCATGAGTGTAGAAAAGCATGTGGCTAATGTACTAATCCTCCCAAAGAGACTTTAGTTGCTTATAACATGAGCTTTTTAAAGGGATTATAAAGGTATACTCAGAAATATCTTTTGTTGGCACTATACTTTCTAGTACTACTCTGAATACCCTATTGGAAATATCTTACCAAATTTTGTGGGGTCAGAAGCTTATACAATTTAGGGGGTCCCACTTACAATACTACAAAAAGAAAAATTAAGTACAAGGTTTTTGAACAACTAATGCAAATTAGGGGCTCTGAAATTCAAGCTTTTTTCTAACTTTACAGTAAATCTGCCATTCTGTGCTATTTATATAGATTGAATATCCCTGATCTGAAATGCATGGGGTCAGAAGTGATTTGGATTTCAGATTTTTTCAGATTTTGGAATATTTTGATTTTATTTGGAATATTTGCATATTATCATTCCTAATCTGGGAATTTAAAATTTAAAATGCTGTAATAAGTATTTCCTTTGAATGTCATGTTGGTACTCAAAATATTTCAGATTTGGGGACATTTTAGATTTCAGATTTTCAAATTTTGGATGCTCAACTTGTAATAAAATCATATTTTCTAATTTCTTAGCATATGAAAAGCAAGTATGTTCTTAATTCTTTTTGATATGTGTAGATTGAGAAAGTTTTTTGTTTAAAATAGAGCAAGGGTAGCATAAAATACATCAAATAAATGGAATGAAATCTAAAAGTGTGTTTGTAAGTGCGTGTATGTAACTATGCATGTATGTGGCTTAGAAAACTACCATGTGGTATAGGTTAGTTTTAAAATAATGTGACTAACACAAATAACCAAGCATTACAAATACTCCTGAAGAAAATGCCAATTTAGACTTATTTTATTTTATTTTATTTTATTTTAAGATTTTTAAGATCTAAGATGACCACCACAGAGCAGCAGACCAGTGCCTCTCTGTCTAAGCAAAGCAGTGAGTAGGGACCCACTATCAAGAGATGGAGACATTCTGAACAGTTTGGGATGGGTGAAGTACACTGCACCTAGCAAAGGTCTCTTTGAACACATAGAGATCAGAAAGTGAGGGCAAATGATGAAATCTGGGAGCCCCATTCCCCACTATGCACCCGGCTACCACAGGAACTGAAGTCTTGCCTTGTGAATGAGAGGGATTGAGCGATCCTGACGTCCTTTGGGTTGGTTCCCCCTCCTAGCCACATGTGAGTTATTGATCCCACAAGGGAGGAATCCTGGTCAAGGTGCAGCAGCAGCAGGCGACCAGAGCCCAGGCAAAATGGGGAAAAACCCATACTTTGACAGCTGCCAAGAGCACACCTTCCACCAGCGAAACCCTATTGCCAGTTCCCAGGCCAGGAAAGCTCACCTACAGATTGAACTCTGCTGGCACCCACCACCATCATCTGGCAGCCAACACCCCCACCAGATCAGGAAGGATCACCTCCCAGCATCTCACTCCCACAGGTGGATCTCCCCCACCCCCAATGGCAGGCAATTCTTTTTTTTTTTTTTTTTTTAAGAAATCAGCATTTATTAAGAACAGAAAAGCTCCCACAGTGGGAGGGGACCCGAGGGGGTTGCCTGGAACTCTTCTCTTTATTCATTTTCACCATCCAATCTTTGATTTCTATGATTGTCATCCTGGGCAGGTTGTTCTGGGAGGCTTCATTAGTTTGTACTCTGATAGCTGCTTTTTCAGGCACTGTCTCATTAAGGCTCTGAGGCTTGGCTATATTTTCTTTGTTGCTTCTTCCTCATTTGTGACATGTCTTTCTTCCTTCTCTATAATTCTTCTTTAATTTTGTTACTCTGAAGCTAGTCAATCACCCTCTGTTCTAGGGCCTTTTCTATCATTCAAAGTCGATCACTCAATGAGATTGAGAGAGACATTTACTTTGCTCCTTGCTCTACCCTCTGACCAGTCTCTGTGCTGTAGATTTCCTCTCCCACTGTAAAACAAGTTGAATTGGTTTTCAGCCCCAGCTGCAGGCACTCTGCAGAGTAGGTAGGCAGATGGACCCCTGTCTGCTGTCTGTGGTTGGCAGCCCAGATGTCTTCTCACAGGGAAAGCTTTCACGTGCCTTTTGTGCCACTCCCTCCCTGTTCAAGTCCTGGCTCAGCTACTGAGAAACCAACAAGTTCTCTGCCATGGTGCGGGGAGGGATCTGCCCTGTGGTCTTGTGGGACTGGGAGGTGATGCTTCCTGATCTGGTTGGTAGGTTGGCAGCCTGCTGCTGACCATAAGTGCCAGCTAAGTTCAATCTGCAGAGGCGGTTTCCCAGCCTGGGAGCCCCCTGCTAGGCTCCACTGGTGAAAGGTGTGCTCAGCAGCTGTTTGAGCTTGGGTTTTGTACCCATTCCACTTGGGCTCTGGTCGCAAACCTCTATGCCGTGACCAGGACACCTTCTACATGGGACCAATGACTTACATGTGGCTGGGAGGGGTGGAACTGACTCAAAGCATCTTCGAATCACTCACCCCTCTCATTCATCTGGCAGGGCTTCAGTTCTTGTGCAAGCCTGGCGCATGGAAGAGGATGGAACAACGGGGTTTCAACAACTGCTGTTACCTTCTGGTTTCTATGTGTTCAAAAAGACTTTTGCTGGATTTAGGAAAGGGGAGAGAAATTTCAGACCCAGAAGTATAACAAGCTCCTGGACTGAACTGCCCCTTGTGGCATTTTTTTGTACACAGCTGTTCAGAGTGTCTTTGTTTATTGATGGTTGGGTACCTACTCTCTGCCTTGTTCAGTGAAAGATGCATCCACCAGTCTGCTGCTCCATGGTGGCCATCTTGTATCTTCACTTTTATCATTTCTTTTTTTCTGAGATTTTCTGTGTGTGTGTGTGTGTGTGTGTGTGTGTTTTAATTTGTGGGGGATTTGCAATTGATTGTGAAAGCATTTTAAGGAAGGCTATTTTAAAATCCTTATATGGTAATTCCAGCACCTGATTTAATTGAAAGTTGTTAGCAATTGACTGTCTTTCCTAATTCAAATTTTAATTGTCTTGATTTTTGGTGTTACCAGTATTTCTTATTGTATCCTGAATATTGTGTCTACTATATTAAAAATCTCTAGACTCTATTTAAGTCTTTTTTTTTTTTTTTTTTGAGTTGGAGTCCCACTCGATCGCCCAGACTTCTCAGCCTTCCGAGTAGCCGGAATTACAGGCGTGCGCTACCATGCCCGGCTAATTTTTTTTTATTTATTGTAGAGATGAGGTTTCGCCTGCCCAGGCGGGTCTCGAACCCGCCGGCTCAGGCAATCCACTCACCTCAGCCTCCCAAGGCGCGGGATTACAGGCTGAGCCACCGAGCCC
>CAUYQG010045205.1:0-10805 GCA_963574415.1 Tarsius wallacei | reverse complement strand
TTGTTTTTTGTTATTGTTTTTTTTTTGTTTGTGTGGTGGAGTCACCCTCTGACGCCCCGACTGGAGTGCCGTGGCCGCTTCCGGCCACTGCAGCCTCGACCTGCTGGGCTCCGGCGATCCTTCTGCCTCAGCCTTCCAAGTAGCTGGAACTACAGGCGCGCGATACCACACCCAGCTAGTTTTTTGATTTATTGTAGAGATGAGGTCTCACCAAGTTGCCCAGGCGGGTCTCGAACCCGCGGGCTCAGGCAATCCACTCACCTCAGCCTCCCAAGGCGCGGGATTACAGGCTGTGCCACTGAGCCCGGCTTCATTGTGTTCTTATAAGAGCACCATCATGTTGGTATTGCTAGTCCCATTTTACCAATGTGGACATCAAGGTTCAGAGAGATTAAGCAATAGCCCAAATGGGCAATTTAAGGTTTAAACTTGTACATGTCTGACTATAGATCTCATTGAGTTTCATACAAAATGGAATTGTATGGACAAAAGATTAAAAGGAGCTGCTTTATTTTCCTGTAAGTGATGGTACAGGGGCATTGACCACACATACACATACAGAAAAAACATAACTAAAGACAAGCATGATTCTACAAAACCTCCACCACCCACCACTGGGGAGAGGACAATCTATTCAGTAAATGGTGCTGGGAGAACTGGCTGACCACATGCAGAAGATTCAAACAAGATCCCTATCTATTCCCATACTCAAAAATTAACTCTAAATGGATAAGAGACCTAAATGTAAAACCTCAAACCATAAGAACTTTAGAAAATGCAGGACACACCCTAATGGAAGTTGGAACTGGCATCCAATTCCTGAGCAAAAAACGAAATGCAGGGGCCATAAGAGATAAGATAGACAAGTGGGACCTCATTAAACTGACAAGCTTCTGCAAAGCCAAAGAAACCATCAAGAGAGCAGGGAGACAGCCCACAGACTGGGAAAAAGTATTTGCCGACTCCACGTCTGACAAAGGCCTAACATCAAAGATCTACAAGGAACTCAAACATGCTGAAAAGAAAAAAACAAACAACCCCATCACAAAGTGGGCAAAAGACACGAACAGACACTTCTCAAAAGAAGACATACGAGCAGACAACAGATACATGAAGAAATTTTCAACCTCACTAGTCATTAAGGCGATGCAAATTAAAACTACACTGAGATACCACCTAACTCCAGTCAGAATGGCCATTATCAATAACTCAAAAAATAACAGATGATGGAGAGGGTGTGGTGACAAGGGAACACTTCTCCACTATTGGTGGGAGTGTAAACTAGTATAGCCTCTGTGGAAATCAGTGTGGTGATTCCTAAAAGCTCTAAAAATCGACCTTCCATATGTCCCTGCAATCCCCCTACTGGAATATACCCTGAAGAATTCAAATCACTCTATAAAAAAGATACCTGCACACACATGTTTACTGCAGCATTGTTCACAATAGCAAGATCATGGAACCAGTCATGCTGTCCACCAAAGGAGGACTGGATTTTAAAAATGGTACGCATACACAATGGAATATTACACAGCCATAAAAAAGAACAGAATCATGAATTTCACAGCAACCTGGATGGAATTCGAGTTTATAATACTGAGTGATCTCTCACAGAAACAAAGATCTGAGTATCACATGTTCTCATTCATAAGTGGACCTTGAGCAACTATCATAATATTATAAGAAACGCATTGACAGTGTTGGGAAACTATGGTGGGGGCAGGGAGGGGAAGGGAGGTGGGATTAACAGTGGTCAATATCTGTCTGGGGACGGGGGGGCACACCTCATAAACAAGAATA
The DNA here is from genome assembly GCA_963574415.1 of Tarsius wallacei. Classification (NCBI taxonomy): domain Eukaryota; kingdom Metazoa; phylum Chordata; class Mammalia; order Primates; family Tarsiidae; genus Tarsius; species Tarsius wallacei. The sequence continues at coordinate 9,005 of CAUYQG010045205.1, read as the reverse complement.
CCTGCACAATGCATATTTGTATACCTAACTCTTAACTGTACCCCACAATTCTAAAATAAAAAATATGCATTAAAAAAATAAAAATAAAAAGATATTTACTTTTTAAAAAAAGAAATGAATTAAAATGACATTGAAAATATACTCAAACTTATTGAATTCCACTAAAGCAATACCTACATTTATAGCCGTAAATTTCTGTAATAAAAAATTAGAAAATCCCAAATCATTGGCCTAAATTTTCTTCTTAGGAAATTAAAAAAATAAGAAGAAACCAAAGTCAAATTGAAAAGAATGAAAGAAATATTTAAGATGATAGCAGAAATAAATGAAATAAAAAATAGAAAACCAATAATCAATGAAACCCAAAACTAGAGGAATCAACTTGTTGTCAAAACTTATTACAAGGCTACAGAAATAAAGAAAGTGTGGTATTGGCATATGTATAGATATATAGATTAACGAGATAAAATAGAAAGTTTAAAATGCTTACATCTATGGTCAACTGATTTTCAACAAGGTCACCAAGTCAATAAATGGGGGAAAGAATAGTGTTTTTTAACAAATGTTGTTGGGACAAGTGGATATCTACATGTACAGGGATGAATTTAGACTCCTACCTCACTCCATAAACAAACATTAACTCAAAATAGTTCATAAACTTAAATGTAGGCACTACACCTATTAAACTCTTACGATAAAATATAGAAGTAAGCTTGGTAACTACAGGTACTCTCCAGATAACTTTATTCTTATCTTGCAAAGTTTACAATATTACTTCCCCAAGACATCGAGCTAATTAGTGACAGTATTAAAGGTAAAAATTTCAAAGCTTAAAATCTTTCAACTAGAGTATATTGCCCTCAAAGAGAACCCCAAAAAGCAAAAGATATCTGTTTTTATTAGAGGAAAGCATTTTAAAAAATAAATCATCACTGTTTAAGTTTAAATCACTTAATAAATTATTGTCTGACATTTTTGTACAAAAGACATTTGTCATTGTTTATAATTACCTTCAACATTTTAGTTTAAGAATTGATGTTTTATCTCTATTATTCTTTTCCTCTATAAACTCTATCTCCTGTGATGCTAAATCTCTGACCATCCCCTCTTCATGCTATGTTAAAAAGCTTTGTATGTGTGACTCTCTGCCTGAAATAGCCTCTTCTGTCTTCTTCAATAGTAGAAATAATATTTTTTCTTCATGATTCAGATTACGGGTAACCTCTCAGGAAAGTACTTCCTCTCCATTAGTCAGTTGGTCAAGTCCTACTGTCTACTTTCACAGCACTATCCTGACGCAATTGTACTACTGATTTTTTATTGTATTAGAATTGCTTTGGGTTTTTTTGAGTAAGAGTCTCACTCTGTCGCCCAGGCTAGAGTGCACTGGATACGCTCACAGCTACTGCAGCCTCCACCCGCGTGGTTCAGGAGATCCCCAGCCTTCCAAGTAGCTGGAGCTACAGGCATGTGCTACCACGCCAGGTTAATTTTTTTGTTTGTTTCTTGTAAAGACGAGATCTCACCAAGTTGCCCAGGTTGATTGGGCTTAGTCAATCCTCTCGCCTCCACCTCCCAAAGTGCTGGAATTACAGGTATGAGCCACAATACCTGGCTTAGAATTGCTTATTAATCTCTCTCTTATACTAGATGGAAAGCATCTGGAGAACATAATTTGTGGCTTACAATATTTTTACCTGTAGGACCTAGTGTATAGTAGCTATACAATAAACTTTTGTTGAAAGTAAAAATAATCCCATCTTTTCTGAATTTTGAAAGAAAACTGCAGCATTAAAAAAAAATATTTCCCAGTGTATTGTTTTCTCAGATCACAAGCATTAGAGGTGAAAAAGAATGCAAGGGCAGAGTTTATTTCATACGTAACTATGTAAATAGAACACTCTCTACAAGTCCTAAGAATGCATATATTCATTTACCTTAAGTTGAATGATTACTGATAGGGTTCAAAGGCAAAACCCTTACTAATAATATATTTAGAGTTATTTCATTCTTTAGTTATTATTGGATTGCCTATGGACATATAGTTTTCAAAAATTAAAATATGAAAATATTTTTATGGATTTTTATAGTTAACCGTTTATTTGACATTATGTGTTAGGCATATGTTATGAAAATATTATTAGTAAGTTTAAAAGTTTTACAGAAATGTTTCTCTTTTTGAATCACCTAAGGTAGATCTAAAGTGAAAAATGAAAAATGTCTCATCCATTCAATTTAAAAGCAAAATTCACTTATGTATTTTGCACTTAAATTCTGTTACAATATTACAATGGAAAAATCTTAAGATTTATAAGATAAAATTTCCATTTCTTAAAAAATAAGAATCCTATACAGATGCACAAACACACACACATACATACACACACACACACAAAACACATACACATTTACTCAGCTTGAATTTTAAAAGGTCATGTGAGATGCAGGGTAAGAAGAAGGGCAAAGGGACTTCAAACCATCAGAAAGATCTCTGCCTGACAACAAAGAACAAACCATTTAAATTATAGGTAATTTCCACCTTCCTTATGGCAAATACCAGATGGCTATGTGAGGTAGAGTGCATTAAACTAAACACACGTGGGAGAAGTTGCCAAACACATCCAAATGGAACTAAATGGGATAGTATTGCACTATACAACAGAATTGAACATCCCTTCTCACTGTTTCAGCCAAAACATCCCTGTTAATTTACTTCTATAATGGAGACTGGCAATCTGCCCTGGCAGTGATTTAGAATGTTATCCATAAACTTTCTTGTTTTCAATGCTATTTGACAGGTCTAGGACTCTTTATACTTTGATTTCAATGTTGATTCAAGTTATCAATCATACATTATTTGATTGAAAAATGAAGACCTTGTAACCTCATTCCTTTGTTTTACTGTGAAGAGGGTGGCAAGGTTTACACAGTCTGTAATTTGGAAAAGAATCAACTTCACTGGCTAGTTTTCAGTCACAGAGAAAACGTGATTAGCATTACCCAAAGTAAACAAAGTCTTTATGCTAATGCTTAATCAGGTTGGAAATATTTGCAGCTACTCTGCAGTAAGTTTTTTAAAAGAATGAGCTCAAAGATGAATCTTTTGAGCTCCTATTTACTTTGTTATTCTAATATCTCCTCTAACTAGAACCAAAAATCGCCACCTAAAATTCTTGACCCAAGGAACATATTGCTAACTCCTTGTCTATTCATACACTGGAAACTGTATAATGCTCTAGAACCTCTTGGCAAATACCAGGCTATTAAGGCCCCTGACTTTTGTCATCTAATTCAAAAGGAGCCATACATCTGAATGTATACCTTTTTAAAATGAAGTTCACTCTATGGACTTTTGAAGGTTAGAGATTCAACATACTACAGTTTCAACTATTTCACCAAAAATAAGAAAACACAATGAATATTTCTTTGGCTTCTATCAGAACCAAAATGAAAGTATTAAGGACTAAATACCTTTCACACACTCTTTCAAGTTAGTCAATAAACAAAAGGTTGTCCTCAGTATCTTTGAAAAGCTACTTTCCTGATCAAAACAAATAAATATTGGAAGTGGGAGAGAGGAATTCCTTCTACATAATTTATAATTTAGGATTAATTTAATGTTGTTATCTGTTAATATCCAGGTAACTGAATCTCAGAGTCAGTGATGCAGACAAATGGCTAGAGGGGCAGTCAAGAAATAAGTAAGCTTTACGCCTTATTATCAGACTGGAAAAAGAACTGGTAAAGAATAGTAAGGAAGAGCAAGCAGAAACACAGTATGTCCCATACGAAACAACTATGCAATGTTATGTCACAGCCACACAGATACACTAGAATTTTATACTCCCAGTATCTCTGTTGTATCATTCCAGGATCACAATTCACTATAGTATTTAAAACTGTTTCATGTTTTATCAAGTTAGTATATCTTGACTTTCTACAATTTAAATTTAAAAAATCAACTCCCCTTAATTTACTCCCAGATTGTCACTTATAATATTTATTTGTCACTTAAGATATTATTTACATTTTGCCATAACACTAATTCTTCTATGCTTTTTCTATAGTTTTACTTACAAGGTTTAAAAACTGATCAATAATAGTTTTAGTTATGGTTATATAACTTTCTTTGTAAAATGATTTAGTGTAGTTGAATGTGTAGTGAGTCAAAAGAGGTTACTCTAGAAGAAAATATCAAATGAATTACCTTTTAGATACTATTTCTATTTATATATTCATGTAATACTGTGATAGTTTTGTTTGCTTCTTATTTTGATAATGAATTTGTTTTAAAAAATGGATTTTTTTCTCTTTTTTCTTCTTATTGACATATAACTTCATCCAAATGCTAAGCTTTTATATCCTCTTACTCTATTGCCTATTATCTATTGCCTAGAATCTTCTTTCTTCCTAAAAGTGATCTTTGTTAATCCCTCTGATTTTAGTTTCAACCTGAATTTTGCTATTATGAATCTATTCCCTAGCATATTTATTAGTAATATACTCAACGGTAAACAGGAAATAAAGTGCTTTCTTATAAAATGTATGGCACGTCCTGAAGGAGATATATTTTCCTCATGTGGGAGATAATCTCTTCTAACCTTCTTCACAGCTTCTGTCTCTTGCCGAGAATATACTTGCTAGCAGATGGCTTTCTTGAATGAGGTTCAAAATGGCTCGACATTTCCAAAATGTCTCAACATTGGTTCCATTCTACTCTGTGCTCTTCTTGCACAGAAAACTCATACATTACTGTGAGTGTGTGTGTGTGTGTGTGTGTGTGAATTAGGACTCTAAATCCCATTTCTGGAAAGAGCACTTATCAGTACCTATGTAGGTGAGTTGCCTAGGTTCTAATGAGGACCACCCCACTAAATTAGTCTCTTCATATTAGAAGTGTGCAATTTGCATGTACATGAAACATTAGTCAAATGGATATGGATAGCAGAGACAGCCTGTATACACACTGATTTCCCTTGAAAGAGAAGAAATTCTTCCAGCATGAGTTGCAATTCAAGGAATTGGCTTTGAACTGCAACTCTGAGTCATCAGCCTGCCAGTCTAACTCATCAGAGTTTGCACTCTCAGCCTTCACATCCCTCCATAGCTTTGATGACTATCAAGAAGGAAAGCTGTTGTGGTGGACACTGTGATATGCCATCAAATTGATTTATGAAATCAACAAATTATTCTCCCCAGCTGGTGCAGTTGTGAAACAAGCAGTCCTCAGTTGTCAATTGTCCTTAGGGATTAATTTTCCCAAGAAAAAAATTTTCTGATGTCTCACCTTCTTCCAGGAGCAATCTGCCCATTGACTAATCAGTATAGAGGTATAATAAATGCTCAGTCCCTCCAATTCAACTCAGTCAAAACTGATGAGCTGTCCCAACTCCAGAGATTAGGTTTTTGCTGGTTTTGCAGCGCTGTTCATCCTCTTCCTCTGCCCAATCCTGTTTCCTTCTTTTCTTTTCCATAGGTGTTACTCCTGCGAACACTCGCTAATAAAATGGCCTGCATTCTAGTCTGCATTACACAATCTCTTTCCAAAACCAGTCAACCTGCAACAGTTGCTTTCTGTCTTCCCTAACATCACTCTGCATTACCTTTTTACCTGTTTAAGGAAGTGCGGAGCATATCAGCAATCTGTTCCATAAGTCAATATCCAACCTAAAAATAAGATGCCAGTTTCCCCTTCCTAAATGCACTTCTAATTTCGATTGGTGACTTTCTATGTTAACACTCTTCTTACTCCATTTGACAGAGTAGTGCAAAACTTCCTCCTTTCCCCTGTCATCATAGGTGCTCCAGTAGTCCTCTGCACTTGGAATTTTTGTGCTCACTCTTGCCTCTAAAATCACAGGTAGCACAATTCAGATTCTCCAAAGGGACTTCTCACTTAGCTACAAACTGGACATGGCACCAAGAAAGTCCAAGTGCAACTCAGCCATCTTTCAAATCCTGTGCCCATTTTGTTCCATATCCTCTAAGAGTGCTTTTCTTAGTGCCTTGTCTTACTTGGCCTGGAGGAGTGGGTCACCCCCTACTCTCTCCCTTAACACTTCCCTCTGCAAGGACTCACTGAAAAAGATTTTAGCATAAATTGTTTGAGGATTATCTGTTAATGTTAGTTGTTTGTTGCATCTTTATTTAATGTATACAAATATTGTTTATTTGACGGTTATGTTATGATTATTAAAGTTTGGAGTGTTTTCTCTTCATCTGTGTTACTCTTTACATACAAAAATAAGGCAACATATAGTTTTACTACTTTTAATAATACTGAGTAAAACTGCTAGCAGGCTCTGCTTTTCAAGTGGTTTTACTAGTTTAGTGATGAATTCATTTTGAGTCACTACTTTAACTCAATGGTTAAGCTGTAATTATGACAAGACGTTGTCAGATGTCCAGCCAAGATCAGGGTGAATTTTTTTCCTGTAGACCTGAGTTCTCTGTTCGAAGATAAGTGCACTGTGTGAGGTGGCTCTTGTGTATAATCCCAGAACTTTGTGAGGTTGAGGAGGAGAGATTACTTGAGGCCAGGAGTTGGAGACCAGCCTGGGTAACATCGCAAGACCCAGTCTCTGCAAACAAATGGCCCAGCATAGTGGCACATGTCTGTAGTCCTAGCTACTTGAGAGGCTAAGGTAGAAGGATCGTTTGAGCCCAGGATTTTGAGGCTTCAGTGAGCTAAATTGTGCCACTGTACTAGAGCCTGGGCTACACAGCAAGACACTGTCTTAAAAAAAAAAAAAAAGATATATGGTTCCTGCTATGTTTAAGATCATAATGCAGTCATTTAAGCTGACTATCCTATAAATCCTTGGTCCTCTGCATCCCACTGAGCTCTGGAAGGAAGTGATAGCATGAATCTTTACTAAGAGTGGGTTTTGTGGAAATGGTTGAAATGATCTGACTTACAAACTTGTACCACATATGCCTCATTACATGAAAGCTTTCCACCTTCCCAACCACCAAGCAGAAGTGCATCCATTACCTATCTATATATGCTTCAATGCTCAGATAGAGACAATTAATACAATAGGCTATCGTTCTCTAGATTCAGACTGGAGAAGTTACTTTCCACAATAATTTGGTCTAATTAAATGAATTTATCTCTCTGTTGTAAAAACATTTTTTGCTGAAGTATTTGATCATGTTTTTGGTGTTCTTTCTTTTTTGAAGCTCATTTCAAGAATACGATTCTTTTTTTTTTTTTTAAGAATGCGATTCTTTAATCCTACATTTCTTGCTTAAAAATGCTCCACCTTACTAAATTATATTCCTAAGTTTCTTTCACACCATAGTAAACCGTGTCCCAGTGAGTACCAAATACACAAGATCATTCAAGCATTTCTCAATTAGTTAAGAAATTTTTGATGTATCTCATTTATCAGTCTCGGTGAACAAAACATCTTAGAAATATTTTCTTCAGGCCAAAGGGCAAATTTAGCATAATAGCTAGCCAAATTTTAGCCATAATTAGATCATATGGGGATTTGGGCCTTCTATTACTTTAGTTGCATATGATATGAGTAGTCCTTGCTAAATCATGAACAACTGAGAAAGGAAAATAATTGAGAAAGTGACCTTGGCACATTAGAAAAGGAAGCATGGAGGCTTTTGACAGCATAAAATAATATAATTACCAGTAGGTTAAGGTTCAGGGAAAGAAGCTATAGTCATATGGAAAACAAAACAAAACAAAAGGTAGGGTAACTGTGTATTTTCACATCGTTGGGTGAAGATTTAGGGTTCCAGTATGTGGCATATGACATTTTAAATTATTTATGGAAAAGAATAAATCTGTGGATACTATACTAGTTGCTTAAATAAGTTATTTGAAAGCTAGCTTATCGACAACTAACCTTTTACAAAGAATATAGGTTCAGGAGATGAGGAGCAATGCCAGCTATGGTGGTGGGACAGAATACAAGAGAAGCATTTCTGGGAGGTTAGGTTTAATACAACTATCGGTTGTATGGTGAAGTTAATGCAACTATGCAACTATGTAAGGGAGGAATTAGCTATCCCTACGTTAAAATTTTTGTTCTGTCATTTACTACCTGTATGATTGTGTGCAAAATATTCATCTTTCGGTACTCGTTTTCTGATTCACAAAATGGTGTCAGTAGTATTGGACTTTTATCAAGATTAAATGAGAAAATGAGAACAGTTCAGGGTCTGGCATATAGGAAGTATTAAATTTGATGCTGCTTTAACAGTAACATTTGAGAATCTGGATGACTGGAATTAGACTGAATTTCAGAGAATGCTTTAAGTCATACAACCCTGTAAAAAGGCTCTAAAGCACGTAGCTGAAACTCAAGGCAGGAAAGAATCAAATAGTTTTTGGTCTTTCTTGCATCCTCCCCTATCTTTTCATTCCCCATCTTCAGTAGTAATTTTGGGTGACTTTTTAGAAAGTTCTTCTCTCTGAGGGACTAAAATTTTCATAATCATCTGCCTTAAAATTTTTCCTATAATTTTTATGAGAACTGCATGGAAAAGCATTTTAATACCTCAAAAACTCTTCAGAAGGTTGAACAATTCAGTTTTGTTCTAACTACCTGGTTAGGGAATTACTTTTCTCTGTAGACAGAGAGTATTTAAGGGATGGCACTTCACGCAGTTGACACTTAACACCTGTCACCAAAGCAGCACTTGTTCTACACATCAGCCAGGCACACAGAAACAGGAACAAGAACTAGAATTTACAGAACCTTTTATTGTAGTTATTCAATGTTTATTCTTTAATTTATTTTGGCTGGTTAGTCCCACAGAAGAACATGGCCATTTGAAACAAATGTTCTGATTAAAAAATATATTGAGCCGGGCTCAGTGGCTCAGCCTGTAATCCCACACCTTTGGGAGGCTGAGGTGAGTGGATTGCCTAAGCCCGCGGGTTCGAGACCCGCCTGGGCAAGCGAGACCTCATCTCTACAATAAATCAAAAAATTAGCCGGGCGTGGTAGCGTGCGCCTGTAGTTCCAGCTACTCAGAAGGCT